>PISW01008292.1:0-75707 GCA_004023785.1 Mungos mungo
GGATAAGATCAAAGTAGAGTACATTTTCAAATTGGGGGACAAGATTTTATGTTTTATTCAGTTCTTTTTTGTACAAAAACCTCCTCTGTATGAAGAGATTAGTTTCTGTAAGACCAAATCTGAGAAGAAAGTAACCAATTATTTTGTTTCTTACCACATATTTTTACATGTTGTCATGGTCTTACAAATGAATGTGTTCTTTTTCAGTTAATAACAACTCTTCTTCATTAAAACTTTATACATGTATGTTAAAGAATTGGAATGGGAGTCAGTAATGGTCAGTTAATGGCCTTCAACATATTAGTGCTTTTGTGAGTTGTTCATTATGATCTCAGATTTGTTTAGACTACTTGTAACTATTCCGCTAGTGAGTGTTGTTTAGTCTTCTCAGAGGCAGCTTAAATCCCAGGCTATTGAAAGCTTTTAAAATCATTATTAAAATGACTTATCTATGCTTAATAATAATTTCCTAAGAAGTAAGACTAATAAATTCGACTCTAAAAGCAAATTTTCACAAAGCCTCATGGAAAGTTGTCAAATTGCAGTCTGTTTGTACAAATGTTTTTCAGATGGAAGTGAATCATCCTGGGAAAAGGATAAGTTGCAGTCTCCTCTTGCTGTTCCTGGAATTCAACATGGACTTAGTCATGCAACCCTGTCTAGCCAGCCAGGTCTTGGGGGTGCTTTTACCCTCAATCTACTGCAGAAGAACAACCTACTGACCAATAGTATGTATAATGTAATTTCAAAACTTGGTGTTTTGAAAAACATAACATAAAGACCAACTGTACAACTTGGCCTAGCAGGGCAATTATATTTTTTCTTCAATAAGGTTTAATAGTTTGATGTTAGAAGGGTAAACAGGGATTCATTTGAAAGAGTGAGGTTTATAGAGTAGAGATAGATCAAGAGGCCATGTAGCAGAATAATTAAGAAAGTTGGCTATAGTCACAAATCTTGGGTTTTAAATACACATTTTTTTGAATTCCATATTACTGTGTGACCTTGGACACCTAACTTTTCCAAGTCTTAGTGTCCACAACAAAAAAAATAGGAATAAAAATAAACCCATTTAGTAAGGTTACTGTGAGAGCTAAAATTAATAAAACTGTAAGCAGTGACTTGTATATAGTAAGTACTGCATAAATTATAAGTATTATTACTCAGTAATCAAACTACAACTAATATATACAAAATCAGGTTTAGTTGATGTTTTTAGGAACTTCAAAAATTCAGAAGTCATTCTGCAGAAAAAATAACTCATATACATTACTGGACTAAAATATTACTTTACATAAGAGCAGGAATCTGAGAGAAAACGTCCATTATTCCTTTCCCAGAGATGTTCATTCTCTCGCTAAAGCCTAAGATTAAAACAACATAAGGGAGGAATTCTGAGATATTTTAACAAAATATTTTAAATCTTAATGAAATGAAATGATATGCCTATGAAGCATATAAAATAAGCTAAAAGGTCTTACTTTAAAGATATTATAAACTCAAGTGTGAAAGTTCCTTAAAATGGAATGTTAAGCAAAGGTAAATAAATAAATGTCAGAAAAGTTATAAATATTATGTTATGAGAAGTAAAAAAAAACGCCTGATTAAAATAGACTTATTTCATAAAGTAGAGGAACTTATAAGACTTTGGTTTCTGGTCTGACATTTAAGGAGTTTAGAAGTTGTGGCTCCTCCTTAAAGCAAGTTCAACAACTTCTTTAAATCTATCAGAGATTGAATTCACAGGGCAGGGTTATCTCAAATACTGGAAAGATAGACAGAAACAGGGAATCAGAGCTTACAGGAAACAGAAGCCACAGCTGTAGCATGGTAGAAACACTTAAATTTCTGGAGATTCAACGTGAACCTAGCTTGAAAGATAAAAAAAAAAAAAAAAACAACCCTTCGGGGCCAATCCTTAGAGGATCCCTACATTTAATGAGATTTACCTCCAGGAACCCCATCAGGTTCTCAGGGTGAAGACTTGAGAAAATTCCCCTCATATTTCAGGTTGGGGGACAAGAAAAATACCCATTTCAAAATATGCCCAGACTGTTCTGTTCTCCTTAAGAAAGATTTTCCCACAAAGAAAACTATTTTGCCAGAGTTAAACTACTTTGTTTTACCAGAGCCTAATTGGAAGAAAGGATGTATTAAAATCCACCACCTAGTGGCCATTGATATAAGGGAATATCTCTAGCCCCTTTGGCATCCTCTGTGTAGCAGGCTTCTCACACAGGGAGTCATGACACGGAGGCTTTTTTTTTTTTTTTTTTTTTTTTTGCAGGAAGCAACTTTATTCCTGTTGACACATGCTCAGAAGGATTATACCCAAAAAAAATGAGATCCAAACATTGGGTGTTGTTACTTTTCTAATGCATTATTTACTTATTTGTCTCCCGTATATGGGTAACATAAAGACATACAGTCTGGAGACATCTGGGTGGCTCAGTTAGTTAAGTGTTCGGCTTCAGCTCAGGTCATGATCTCATGGCTCATGGGTTCAAGCCGCTCATTGGGCTCTGTGCTGACAGTTAGCTCAGAGCCTGGAGCCTGTTTCAGATTATGTGTCTCCCTCTCTCTCTGACACTCCCCGCTTGAGTTGTCTCTCTCTGTTTCTCAAAGGAAAATATAGAAAAAAAGACATACAGTCTGACTGGGTGGTCTCATGCTACAGGGTCCTGAGAGATGTCACATGCATATAACCAGGTTACCTTCCCTTATCTTGAGGTCCTTTCTTACCACATTCCTTAGAGGGTGTCTCTACCATACCAATGGGGAAAATACTCAACTCTAGTATTCCTGTCTTACCTAAGAGGGAAGAAAAGCTAAAGAGCACTTGTGAAAGTCATATTCTATGGACACAGGCTCACTGATTGAAACCTGATCATATCTTTGTCCTCCCTACATGTTTTACCAACCACAATAGGGCACTGTATAAAAACAGTGAATTACAACTGAAAAACCTGAAATCCTCGGACTGAATTGAATTTTTATTCTCTAGGATCCACCAAGGATAATGGGGGACAAGAAATTATAGCAACTATTCTTCAGATCCATGAGCATGGAGTGTTTTTCCATTTATTTGTGTCTTCCTCAATTTCTTTCATAAGCTTTCTATAGTTTTCATTGTATGAATAAAAATTGTTAATATGTCATTATTACCTAAAGCAATGTACACATTCAATGCAATACTAATCAAAATTGCACCACCATTCTTTTCAAAACTAGAATAAACTATCCGAAAATTCATATGGAACCACAAAAAATCTTGAATAGCTAAAGTAATATTGAAGAAGAAAACCAAAACAGGAGGCATCACAATTCAAGACTTTAGTCTCTATTACAAAGCTGTCATCATTAAGATAGTATGGTATTGGGACAAAAACAGACACATAGACCAATGGAATAGAATAGAGAGCCCAGCTAGTATCCAAAATCTACAAGGAACCCGCCAAACGCCACACCCAAAAAAACCAAATAACCCAGTGAAGAAATGGGCAGAAGACAGAAACAGACACTTCTCCAAAGAGGACATCCAGATGGCCCACAGGCACATGAAATGATCCCAGCAGGAATTTGGCAGCAGTAGAGGACTGGGCACACGCTCAGGCTGCAGGAGCTCCCAGCTCATATCCAGCAGCTCCAGGCGCCTCAGCAACAGCTGTGCCCTCATTTCTTCCCCAACAAAATCGCGACCCCGGCAGGCGGTTGGGTCTGTGATGGCACGCATTTCACCTCCTGCTGCACATCTCGCCTCAAGCAGGGGCAGCTGAAATCCTTGCCTGAGCCAAGACAAACTGATTCCTCCCCCTAAGAAGCCAGCCACCAAAGCAAATACATCTCATCTGGGGTAGCATAAAAGTCCATGGACTGGAACTTTGAACCAAGGCAGGCTTGGAAAATACAACTTGGCTCAATCACAGCAGACTCAACCACAGCACAAGGAGATCGAACTCATTAGAGTGGCCTACAGTGTGTAGTTCCAGCAAGCTGGGGGGGCCGCCTATCTAATCTCTGCAGACACCAAGGCAGAGCCTCTGAGAGCAGCCTCCAAGACCTACCATACCAACCACTCCTATCCACCAGGGGGGCTGCTGCTTTTTTTTTTTTTCATAATTTTTTCCTATCCTTTTTCTTTTTTTCCTCATTTATTCTTCTTTTTTCTTTTTATGTACATATTTTTATTATTATTACTTTTTTTACCTTAAATTTTTAAAAATTTTTATTCCTTATTTTCCTTTCTCCTTTCTCCCTTTTTTTTTTTTTTTTTTACCTTCTTGCAATCCAGATATATTCTCCTATATCTCATCCCTACCTCTTCCCTCAACTGGTCATACACTTTTAGACTGTTCACTGTCTTTTGTTGTCTCTGACCCCCTTTATTTTCTTTCTTTTTTTTTCTTCTTCTCTTCTTTTCGTCTCTTTCTGCTCCATTTTCTTTCTTTTCTTTCCCCCTTTTAATGTTTGTTTGCTTGATTTCTCTGTGCGTTTGTGTGTTACTGTTCCCTCTGTGTTTGTCTGTCTGTTCCCCTTCTTAGGGCCACACCAAGAAACAAGCCAAAGTGTGCCTGACAGCGAGTCCCAAATATTGCTGAGTAGGGAAATAAAATATTCAAAAGCACAGCAACAGAAACTGAGAGACATCATTAAAAGAATATTTCCTGAAACAACAGGCCCTGGACAGTCAATAAGACTCCTTTAACAGAGAAATATTAACTGGAGCACAGTGCACAGTGAGCTTTCTAAAGGTGACAAGAGATAGAATCTTAGCAAAAATGACAAAACGAAGGAACTCTCCCCTGACGAACCTCCAGGAGGAAGTCACAGCAATAGATCTCCTCAAGGCAGATATAGACAACATACTGGATCAAGAATTTAAAAAACTTGTCATAAAATTAATCGCTGGGGTTCAGAAAAGCATCAAAGAATCAACTGAGACAACTACTAAGCACCTTGAAAATAGGTGTGATGAGTTTAAAAAGGCTATAGATGAGGTGAATAACAAACTGGAGGCAGCCACCTCAAGGATTGATGAGGCAGAGAGAAGAATAGGTGAATTAGAAGATATAGTTATAGCAAAAGAGGAAGCTGAAAAAAAGAGAGAGAAATTAATCCAGGAGCAGGAAAGGAGAATTCGAGACCTGAGTGATACAATCAAACGGAAGAACATCCGTATCATAGGAATTCCTGAAGAGGAAGACAGAGAGAAAGGTCCTGAAGGGATACTAGACCAAATTATAAGGGAGAATTTCCCAAATCTGGGAAAAGAAATAGACATTCAAATTCAAGAGGCACAAAGAACCCCCTTAAGACGTAATTGGAATCGGCCTTCAGCACAACATATCATAGTGAAACTGGCAAAATATAAAGACAAAGAGAGAATTCTGAATCAGCTGGGGAGAAAAGGGCCCTCACATACAAAGGGAAACCTATCAGAGTGGTTACAGACCTATCTAATGAAACTTGGCAGGCCAGGAAGGATTGGCAGAAAATCTTTAATGTGATGAACAGAAAAAACATGCAGCCAAGAATTCTTTACCCAGCAAGCCTGTAATTTACAATAGAGGAGAGATAAAAGTGTTCCCAAATAAACAAAAGTTGAGGGAATTCATCACCACCAATCCAGCCCTACAGGAAATCCTAAGAGGGACTCTATGAGGGAAATGTGGCAAAGAATACAAAGTGCCAGAGACACCACTATAAACATGAATTTTAAGGAGAACACAATGACTCTAAACCCACATTTTTCAATAATAACATTGAATGTAATAATGGACTGAATGCTCCAACCAAACGACACAGCATAGCAGAATGGATAAAAAAACAAAACCTATCTATTTGCTGTCTACAAGAGACTCATTGTCGACCAGAAGACACCTTCAGGTTGAAAGTAAAGGGATGGAGAAATATCTATCAGGCGACTGGAAGCCAAAAGAAAGACGGAGTAGCCATACTTATATTAGACAAAATGGACCTTAAATTAAAGGCAGTAACAAGAGATGAAGAAGGACATTATATAATAATTACAGGATCTCTCCAACAAGAAGAACTAAAAATTATAAATATCTATCCGCCAAATTCTGGAGCGCCCAAATACATAAAACAACTAATCACAGAAAGAAACAATCTAATTGACAAAAATATGCTAACTGTAGGGGACTTTAATACTCCACTGACAACAAGGGATAGATCAACCAGACAGAAAATCACTAAGGAAACAATGGACCTGAACGACACATTGGAACAGATGGAACTGATAGATATATTTAGACGTCTGCATCCTGATGTTAGGAAATTCACCTTCTTTTTGAGTACACATGGCACATTCTCCAAGATAGATCACATACTGGGGTATAAAGCAGCCCTCCATAAATATAAACGAATAGAGATCATACCATGCACACTTTCAGATCACAATGCTATGAAACTTGAAATTAGCCACAGGAAAAAGTCTGGAAAACCTCCAAAACTGTGGAGGTTAAAACCCACCCTACTAAAGGACGATTGGGTTAATCAGGCAATTAGAGAAGAAATTAAAAAAATATATGGAAACCAATGAAAATGAAAATACAACAATCCAAAATCTCTGGGATGCAGCAAAGACAGTGCTAAGAGGAAGGTATATTGCAATCCAGACCAATCTCAACAAACTAGAAAAAGCGCAAATTCAAAATTTAACAGAGCACCTACTAGAACTAGAAGGGGAGCAGCAAAAGCACCCCAAACCCAGCTGAAGGAAAGAAATAATACAGAGCAGAGCAGAAATAAACAATATAGAATCCAAAAGAACAGTAGAGCAGATCAATGAAACCAAGAGTTGGTTCTTTGAAAAAATAAACAAAATCGATAAACCTCTAGCCAGGCTCCTCAGAAAAAAAAAGAGAGAGCATCCAGATGGACAAAATCATGAATGAAAAGGGATCTATTACAACCAATCCCTTAGAATTACAAGCAATCATCAGAGATTACTATGAAAAATTATGTGCTAACATAATGGACAACACAGAAGAAATGGAAAAATTCCTAAATGCACATGCACTGACAAAACTCAAATGGGAAGAGATAGAAAGCATGAATAGACCTATAACCAGTGAAGAAATCGAATCCATTATCAAAAATCTCCCAACGAATAAGAGCCCAGGGCCAGATGGCTTCCCAGGGGAATTCTACCAGACATTTAAAGCAGAGCTCATACCCATTCTTCTCAAACTATTCCAAAAAATAGAAATAGAAGGAAAGTTTCCAAACTCATTCTTGATACCCAAACCGGGCAGAGACCCAGTCAAAAAAGAGAACTACAGACCAATATCCTTAATGAATACAGATGCAAAAATACTCAACAAGATACTAGCACATCGAATTCAATAGCATAAAAAAAAGAATTATCCATCATGATCAAGTGGGATTCATTCCTGGGTTATAGGGCTGGTTCAGTATTCGCGAATCCATCAATGAGATCCATCACATTAACAAAGGAAGGAAAAAACAACATATGATTCTTTTGATAGATGCAAAAAGCATTAGACAAAATACAGTACCATTTCTTACTAAAAACCCTTGAGAAAGTTGGAATAGAAGGAACCTACCTACATATTATTACAGCAGTTTAAGAAAAGCCCACAGTCAATATTATCCTCAGTGTGGAAAAACGGAGAGCTTTCCCCCTCAGATCAGGAACACGACAGGGGTGTCCACTCTCACAACTGCTGTATAACATAGTGCTGGAAGTCCTAGTATCAGCAATCAGACAACAAAAGGAAATAAATGGCATCAGAATTGGCAAAGAAGAAGTCAAACTTTCACTTTTCGAGGATGACATGATATTCTACATGGAAAACCCAGCAGATTCCACAAAAAGCCTTCTAGAACTGATCATTGAATTCAGTAAAGTTTTAGGGTACAATATCAATGTACAGAAATCAGTTGCATTCCCATACACCAAATATGAAGCAGCGGAAAGAGAAATCAAGAAACTGATCCCATTCACGATTGCACAAAAAACCAACAAATACCTAGGAGTAAACCTAAACAAGGGTGTAAAAGACCTATATGATGAAAATTATAGAAAAATTATGAAAGAGATTGAAGAAGACACCAAGAAATGGAAAAAAAATTCCCTTTCATGGATCGGAAGAATGAAAAATGTGTAAATGTCATTACTACCCAAAGCAATCTACACATTCAGTGCAATCCCCATCAAAATTGCACCAACATTCTTCTCAAAGCTAGAAAAAACTATCCTCAAATTTGTATGGAACCACAAAAGACCCCGATTAGCCAAAGTTATATTGAAGAAGAAAACCAAAACGGGAGGCATCACAATCCCAGACTTAATCTCTCCTACAAAGCTGTCATCTTCAAGACAGTATGGTATTGGCACAAAAACAGACACATGGACCAATGGAATAGAATAGAGAACCCAGAGCTGGGCCCACAAATGGACGGCCAATTAATATTTGACAAAATGGGAAAGAGTATCCAATGGAAAAAAGATTGCCTCTTTAGCAGGTGGTGCTGGGAGAAGTGGAAAGCAACATGCAGAAGAATGAAACTAGACCACTCTCTTACACCATACACAAAAATAAACTCAAAATGGCTGAAGGACATGAATGTGAGACAGGAAACCATCAAAACCCTCCAGGAGAAAGTAGGAAAAAACCTCCTAGACCTCCACCGCAGCAATCTCCTACTTGCCACATCTGCAAAGGCAAGGGACATGAAAGCAAAACTGAACCCATGGGACTTCATCAAGATAAAAAGCTTCTGCACTGCAAAGGAAACAATCAAGAAAACTAATAGGCAACTGACAGAATGGGAAAAGATAGTTGCAAATGACATATCAGATAAAGGGCTAGTATCCAAAATCTATAAGGAACTCACCAAACTCCACACCCAAAAAACAAATAACCCAGTGAAGAAATGGGCAGAAGACATGAATACACACTTCTCCAAAGAGGACATCCAGATGGCCTACAGGCACATGAAACGATGCTCAACACCACTCATCATCAGGGAAATACAAATCAAAACCACACTGAGATACCACCTCACACCAGTCAGAGTGGCTAAAATGGCTACAGATGCTGTGAGGATGTGGAGAAACAGGCACCCTCCTGCACCGTTGGTGGGAATGTAAACTGGTGCAGCCGCTCTGGAAAACAGTATGGAGGTTCCTCAAAAATCTATCGATAGAACTCCCCTATGACCCAGAAATAGCACTGATAGAGATTTACCCAAGGGATACAGAAGTGCTGATGCATAGGAGTACAATTACCCCAATGTTCATAGCAGCAATGTCAACAATAGCCAAAACATGGAAAGAGCCTAAATGTCCATCACCTGATGAGTGGTTCAAGAAGATGTGGTATATATACACAATGGAGTACTGCATGGCAATGAGAAAGAGTGAAATATGTCCATTTGTAGGAAAGTGGATGGACCTTGAGGGTGTCATGCTAAGCGAAATAAGTCAGGCAGAGAAGGACAGAAACCATATGTTTGCAGTCATAGGTCTAACAGGAGAACAGGAGAAACCTCATGGAGGACCAGGGGGAGGGGAAGAGGGAAAGAGAGTTGGGGAGAGAGAGGGATGCAAAACTTGAGAGACTATTGAATGCTGTAAATAAACTGAGGGTTGAGGGGGAAGGGGGCGCGGGGAAAAGAGGTGGTGGTGATGGTGGAGGGCACTTATGGGGAAGAGCACTGGGTGTTGCATGGAAACCAATTTGAAAATGAACTATTTCATTAAAAAATAATGAAGAAAGCAGAAAGCAGGAAACAGCCTCCTTGACCTCATCTGCAACAATTTCCTACTCGACAATCCCCAAAGGCAAGAGTACCAAGAACAAAAATGAATTACAGGGACCTCATCAAATTAAAATGCTTGTGCATGGCAAAGGAAACAGTCAGAAAAACTATTAGGAAATTGACAGAATTGGAAAAGAAAGTTGCATATGGCATACTGGATAAAGGGCTAGTATCCGAAATCTGCAGGGAACTCACCAAAGTCCACACCCTAAAATCGAGTAATTCAGTGAAGAAATGGGCAGAAGAGATGAATAGTCACTTCTCCAAAGAGGACATCAAGATGGCCAACAGACACATGAAACGATGCTCAGCGTCACTCATCATCAGGGAAATACAAATCAAAACCACACTGAGATACCACCTCACACCAGTCAGAGTGGCTAAAATGGCTACAGATGCTGCGAGGATGTGGAGAAACAGGCACCCTCCTGCACCATTGGTGGGAATGTAAACTGGTACAGCTGCTCTGGAAAACAGTGTGGAGGTTCCTCAAAAAACTATCAATAGAACTCCCCTATGACCCAGCAATAGAACTGCTGGGGATCTTCCCAAGGGATACAGAAGTGCTGATGCATAGGAGCAAATGTACCCCAATGTCCATAGTGGCACTTTCAACAATAGCCAAATTATGGAAAGAGCCTAAATGTCCATCAACCGATGAATGGGTAAAGAATATGTGGTATATATACACTATGGGGTACTACATGGCAATGAGAAAGAATGAAATCTGGCCATTTGTAGCAAAGTGGATGGACCTTGAGCATGTCATGCTAAGCAAAATAAGTCAGGCAGACGAGGACATATACCATATGTTTTCACTCATAGGTGTAACAGGAGTAACCTTCCAAGAGACCAAGGGTAGGGAAAGGGGGTTTAAGAAAGTTAGGGAGAGAGAGGGAGGCAAATCATGAGAGACTCTTGAATACTGAAAACAAACAGAGCTGAGGAGGGAGGATAAAAGCGGATTGGGGGGGTTACGGTTTTGGATGAGGGCACTTGTGGGGAAGAGCACTGGGTGATACTTGGAAACTAACTTGACAACAAACTATTAATGAAAGAAGAAAGAAAGAAAGAAAGAAAGAAAGAAAGAAAGAAAGAAAGAAAGAAAGAAAGAAAGAAAGAAAGAAAGAAAGGTTACAGCAACTAACATAACAGCTACAGAAAACAATAAACTTAATTCTCAGTCAGGTAAAGATAAAGCCTCTCACTAAACGAATGCTTATTTCAGTTCTCTTTAGCTAATATAACATTTCTGTCTTTAAAACAGAAATTTAAAGTGTGAATAAGGCAAAATCACAATCTGAGGAGATGAAGCAAGCATCCGAACCAGAATTTGATATAGCACATATTTTAGAATTATCTGCCTGAGAATTTAAAACAACTATGATTAGTAGTCTAAAAGAAGGGAAAACATACAAGAATACATGAGAATATTAACACTAGTGTTAATTATACTTAAATAAAAAAATACATGGGAAATGTAAGCAGAGAGATGAAAATTGAGAAGCTAAAGTAAATGCTGGATCAAAAGCACTGCATCAAAATGAATACCTTTAATGGGCTTATCAGGAGACCAGAAAAAGTCAACACTTGAAGTATGTCAATAAAAACTTCCCAAAATGGGGGAAAATGTGGAATTAAGTTTCAGTTAGAAAACAGAATAGAATATCCAAGAACTGTGCAGCAATTACAAAAAGTGTAGTATAAATGTAATAGGAATCCAAAAATAATAAGAATGAGGGAAAGGAACAGAAGAAATGTTTAAAGTAACAAGGAAATGGGTGCCTGATTGGCTCAGTCAGTGAAGCTTCGACTTCGGCTCAGGTCATGATCTCACAGTTCGTGGGTTCAAGTCCTGCATACAGCTCTGTGCTGACAGCTAGCTCAGAGCCTGGAGCCTGTCTTCAGATTCTGTGTCTCCCTCTCTCTCTGACTCTCCCCTGCTCACACTGTCTCTCTCTGTCTCAAAAATAAATAAAACATTAAAGAAAATTTAAAATTGTAGAGAGCTGCAATTAGTCCAGTGGGGCTAGAGTAGAGCACACATAGAGGAATATCCTGAGACATCAAAGCTAAAAAATTAACTTCACAACTAAACTAAGAGCTTATACTTTATTTTGGAGACAGTAAGTAGCCACTGAACATCTAAAATTGGAGTGGAAAGCCCAAATAAATGGTATAGGAAAGTCAACCAAAAAGCCAGCTGACTATAGAAATATTAAGATATTACAGAGTTCAACATGACTTGGATATCAAATGAGTGTGGGATTTTAGCAATGTTAGAGTTTTAGTGGAGTTTGTAGTATTCATATCTAGAAAGCGGTGGTGTTATTCATGTACATAAAAGTAGTAAGAATTGCTGAAATACCAAGTTGCTTTACAAATAATGCTTATAGTAGCTGGTATGTGAACTTGAGGTTAACAGGCAAGGGATGACTCATTTTGGTGATTTAAAATAATAATTTTAATTGACGTACTATTGAAAGTCTATACATTTCTAGTTTGTGACTAAATGAGCCAGATTACTGGAGTTTGGTGTACTTTTGATGGCTCTTAATGTTTTCAACTTTGGGAAAAAGTTGGCTTACATAATTCAGTATTTACATATGCTTCACATGTGTAACTCATGTGGAGTCACTGTTAAACTGGCCAGTGATGTTAATATTACCTTAAAGTATAGGATATTATAGTCAATCAGTAGTTATTGCAGGTCATGATCGTAAAGTATCACTTTTATGTCCTGCATGGTTATTTGAAATATTTGATTAATTTTATTTTAAAACAGCCAATAGGCTGTAAAATTCTGTTTATATTTTGCATTTAGTTTGCATCTCAATTGAACTTTAAGTAGGCATATGACTTGATATGGCCAAATGGTGTCTGGATGATGCTGAAAATCTTTGGATAATGAGGAATTATTACATTGTTAAAGGAAATGTAATTTGAACAAAGGCTTACTTAAGCATATGAGTGGCAAAGGGAGGCAACAACGGCTACTTTTCATATACAGTTTGATCAATTTGCTACTAAAACTCTGAGTACACAAAGAAGAACTGAAGTCTATAATTATCTTTGGTAAATGAGAACCTTATATAGAAACCCATTTGCATCATTGATGGTTATCATTATGCTAAGCATAAAGGGAAGATTTTAAGGAAAAGATAAACAGTGGTTAGTTTAATATGTGTTATATAATATCTTATCATTATAGCAAAGTCATATAATGAGTATAATATAAAAATACATATACATCAAAGTAATTTTGGAAGGCTAAATGAAAAACTTGTAGTTTATGGATTTTTTTAAAATTTATTTTTGAGAGACAGACAGAATCAGCGCTATCGGGGGGGGGTGGTCAGAGATTGAAGGAGACACAGAATCTGAAGCATGTTCCAGGCTCTGAGCTAGCTGTCAGCACAGAGCACAATGCGGGGCTCGAGCCCACGACCCATGAGATCATGACCTGAGCCGAAGCCGGATGCTCAATCGACTGAGCCACCCAGGTGCCCCAAAATCTTGTCGTTTAAAATAGGATGCTGAGGCCATTTTTTAATTCTGTATTTACACTGCATTAAGGCTTCTCTAATAAATTAATTAAGGAATACTTTCGTAACTAAAAATTTTGGTTTGGTACATTGCTCCTTAAGCGGATTTGGAGATAGTGAGCCATAAATGAATTAATAGTGGGAAAGTTTAAAATATTTTGTTAATATTCTGTGGAGTTATACAGTCATAAAAAGTACAGAGTATGTTCCCCTTCTTGGTTTCCATGCATAATTTAAATTTCTAAACTTTTTTTATCCTTGTGTAATTTTAATAACAGTATATTTATGGAATTTTGATCACAAATATTGGAGACTATAGAGATCTTTATATTGGAGTTCCTTTAATTGAGATGATCACTGTCGCTTTGTATGAGACCTATTAAATGTGTTTTATTTCATTGCACAACTTTGAATTATGTCTGGTTTTATTCACTGCTGAAGTAGGAGACAGACCTTAAATCCATTAACAGCATTTTTTTCTAGGCTGCATTTTGTCTTAAAAGTATGTGTTTTGAGAATTTTTATTACTGTTACTGTTGTTTTCAAAAATGATATTTAGGAGGGCTCTAATTATACTTTTTATAGATTCATCATTGGTCACTAGTTTTTGTGATTTTTAAAGCAAGAAAAAATGAGGTTTGGCAAAGAGAATAAATGGATTACTCAATGATGTTGTTATTTGTTATTAAACTGAAAATAGGTTGACTATTTTGATAGAGGAGTTACTCGTTATGGGCGGTCTTCAAATTAGAGCCATAGCATCCATTTTAGAGATTTATAACTAAAGGCGTAGACCATATTCCAAGTCTTATTTCTTTGATAATTCTGAAACCTAGAAAATATGCATCCTGTCTTGCCAGCATCACTTTTATATTTTCTAAAGAAAGTGTTAGGTTAGAAGCTACTAACACATCAATATATTGTAATGATTAAAAAAGAAAGTTACTTCTTGTTAAAAAAGTTTTTTGGCTTAAACATTTTGCTTTTATGAGTAAAATATATTTCATCTTATAAGTACTTTAGGAGTGGGAACAAGAACAAGGAATATTGATAAATAAAAGTTTACAGATATAGGAACATTTTTAGAATTATAAAGCAATATTAAATCCTAGGTACCATTAATTGCCCAAAGAGATTCTAGGATATAATAAATCTTAAAGAAAGTCAACAAGAATGAATTCAAATACTTTTTGTTTTTACTATCTCATAGCATCAATTTTGACGTGATTTTCTTTGTCCAAACAATGTGACAAATACAATAACTTAACATACGCTGTCTCTTTTAGGACTGGATCTACCATTTATGATGATGCCTCATCCACTACTTCCAGTCCGCTTACCTCCTGCATCAGTTGCCATGGCAATGAATCGGATGAACCATCTCAATACTATTGCCAACATGGCTGCTGCAACCCAGATTCAGAGTCCACTCTCCAGAACTGGGGCTTTTGTAATAAAGGTAAGAATCAAAATTTAGAAGAGGACAAAGGTGTTAATTACATGTAAATTTGAGAAAATATTCGCAATACCACTGCATCTTCAGTATAAACACACAGCTCATTGACTCAGTTGCTTAGCATATAGATAGTATTGATGAATTTTATTTCTGATTATGACTGCTAAGGTATTTCTTGTTTGTTTTTATTCAATGACCACAGATCTCACCTTTAATTCTAGCTTCATGTCTTGCAGTTATGAGCACAGTGTGTGGGAGGCATAGAGAAGCTAATGGCAGAGTATGGTAGTGTATAAAAATCACTACCATTGCCTGGCAAAATAAACACTGTACATTTTTTTGGTGTTTGAAGGGAAATTGTGGAGTAGTATATACCATATTGGATTTGTAGTAAGAAAGATCTAAGATTCAATTCTAATTCTGCCACTTAGCTGAATAACCTTGGATATGACATTTAACCTGCATGAACTTGTTTTTTCAACTGTAAATGATATGTCATAGTAATAATCTATCCCACTTACTTCCTTTGTTGTCCAGAAATAATGTGAGTAAAATAAAGGTTAAAAACTGTGAAACATTGGAGTACCTGGGTTGTTCAGTCGATTAAGCATCCAACATCAGCTCAGGTCATGATCTCACGGTTTGTGGGTTCAAGCCCCACATCAAGCTCTGTGCTGACAGCTCAGAGACTGGAGCCTGCTTCAGATTTTATGATTCTTTCTCTTTCTGCTCCTCTCCTACTCGCTCTGTCTCTGTCTCTCAAAAAAAAATATAAACATTAAAAATTTTTTAAAAAGTCATGGAATTGTAATACTTGCTTTCAAATGTAAAAATTACTTTTAGTAGAGGCATGTTTATGACTTTTCAAAAGTATATTTGTTTAGTTTTCTTAGTGACAATTATTCAGACAGAATCAGGTACATTTTGTTTGAATGCATGGGACTTCTGGTAGCTTTGCAACAAATTTGGAGTGAAAAGGCACTTGGAGATAAGCTCATGACTAGCATTTGGTTATCGGTGGTGATGATGGAAATAGAAAGGATTATTATCTTCTCCTTAAATAATCCAAATATTGTTAACATATTAAAAATTTAAATATATTTTTGGTTACTGTTGATTTGTCTATTTCATATGCAACTTAAAAGAGTCAAATCCTTACAAACATAAAATTGAATATTGCTATTTAAAAGTTGATATTAGATAACATGCTTATTTAAGTCTTGCCAAATTATGTAGAAACCATTTGCTGATGAAAATTGAATCTACTTGCATACAGTTATTTTGACCAAAGTCAGTTAAAAACAATATATTTATTTTGAATGCTCTTTGATAAAGCTTTTCTACAAATCTATAGAAGTAGCTTTCCATCAGTGGATGATATAGAAATGAAGAAAATATGTTTTTTAAAGAGATGATTTCAGTGAATAGTGAAAGACTTTTAATATAGTTGCCAGGTTGTCTTTGTTTTTGTAAAGGTATTATTATAGAATAACAACAGTGTTAGTTTAAAAAAACTAATTCATAGGAAATCGCATAATAAAAAACGTCAAATTAATTGACAAATGGGTGTTAATATATTGAAATCTTTGCCACTCCTTTCAAGAAGAGTTGATATGATACTAAGCTATAAGGACAGAAATTTCACGCACCCATTGATCTATTTATTATAACAGGCACTTGTTTTCAATGTGCTTCTTGGTGAAGGACAGTTTCAAAGTTTAATGTATTAAAATCCCACAGGCAGTGGGCAAAACTATGTATTGAGTCTTTGTCATATAATACTACTCGGGAGATATGGGAGCTATTCAAAAACACTTTTCTTCTATTTACATTTACAGAACGATTTACATTTTTATTTAAATTCCAGTTTCTGATATATATGCCATATCTTCTTTATCCATTCATCAGTCGATGGAGTTGGGCTGTTTCCATAATTTGGCTATTCTAGATAATGCTGCCATAGCCCTTTGATTGTGTACACATTTGAGTGATGTTGAGCATCTTTTCATGTGCCTATTAACTATCTGTATGTCTTCTTTGGAGAAACATCTATTTATATCTTCTGCCCATATTTAATTGCAATATTCCGTTTTTGGTTGTTTAGTTTTATACCTTCTTTATAGATACATTTTTAATAACCCTGCATCAGATGTCATTTGCAAATATCTTCTCACATTTCAATAGTTGCCTTTTACTTTTTTTGTGTGAAAGCTTTTCATTTTGATGCTGTTTATTTTTGCTATTTTTTCCTCTGCCTAAGGAAAAATATCTATAAAGAAACTGCTGCAGCCAATGTCAAAGAGGTCACTTATGTACTCCTCTAGGATTTTGAAGTTTTCATGTCTCAAATTTGGGTAGTTAATCCATTTTGAGTATGTTTTTATGTGTGGTGAAATAAAGTAGTCCAGTTTCATTCTTTGCAAGTTCCTGTCCAGTTTTTCCAACACCATTTGTTGAAGAGACTTCCTTTTTCTTATCGCATTTTATTTCCTGCTTTGTCAAAGATTAATTAACCATATAATTGTAGGTTCATTTAATGGGTTTTGTATTCTGTTCTATTGGCCTACGTGTCTGTTTTTGTGCCAGTACCATACTGTTTTGATTACTACAGCTTCGTAATACAACTTGAAGTCTGGAATTGTGATGCCTCCAGCTTTTATTTTTTATTTTTTTTTTCAAGGTTGCTTTGGCTATTCAGGGTCTTTTGTGATTCCCTACAAATTTTAGGATTGTTTGTTCTAGCTCTGTGAGAAATGTTGTTAGTATTTTGATAGGGATTGCATTAAATATGCAGATTGCTTTGGGTAGTATAGACATTTTAACAATAATTGTTCTTCTAATCCATGAGTATGGAATGCTTTCCATTTCTTTATGTCATTATAATCAGTGTTTTATTGTTTTCAGAGTACAGGTCTTTCATCTCTTTGGTCAGGTTATTTTCCAGGTATCTTTTGCTTTTTGGTGCAGTTATAATTGGTATTGATTCTGTAATTTAACTTTCTGCTGCTTCATTATTGGTGTATAGAAATGCAACCGATTTCTTTTATGTTGATATTGTATCTTGTGACTTTACTGAATTTGTCATCAGTTCTAGCAGTTTTTGAGTGGAGTCTTGCATGTTTTCTATATATAATATCATGTGTCCTACAAATAGTGAAAGTTTTACCTCTTCCTTGCCAATTCTGATTCCTTTTATTTATTTTTGTTTTCTGATGTCTATGTCTAGGACTTCAGTATTATATTAAATAACATTGGTGAAAGTGGGTATTTGTGTCTCCTTCTGACCTTAGAGGAAAATCTGTTTTTCCCCATTGAGGATGATATTATCTACACTCTTCATATACGGCATTTATTATGTTGAGGTATATTCCTTCTAAACCTACATAGTGGAGGATTTTGATCATGAATGGATGTTGTGCTTCATTGAATGTTTTTCCTGTGTCAATTGAAATGACAATATGGTGCTTATTCATATTCTTCTATTGATATGTTATATTATACGGATTGATTTGTGAATATTGAGCTACTCTTGAAACACAGGAAAAAATCCCACTTGATTGTGATGAATGATTTTTTTAATGTATTGTTCGATTCAGTTTGCTAGTATTTTGTTGAGAAGTATGCATACATGTTCATCAGGAATATTTGCTTGTAGATCTCTTTTTTTAGCAGTCTTTTTCTGGTTTTGTATCAGAGTAATGCTGGTCTCATAGAATGAATTTGGAGCTTTCCTTTTCTTTTCTAACTTTCGGAATAATTGTGAAGAACGGTATTAACTCTTCTGTACATGTTTGGTAGAATTCACCTGTGAACAAATCCGGCCCTAGAATTGAGTTTGTTGGGAGTTTTTTGACTACTGATTTCATTTCTTCGCTGGTTATTGATCTGTTCAAGTTGTCTATTTCTTCCTTTTTCAGTTTTGGGAGTGAATATGTTTCTATGAATCTATCCATTTCTTCTAGGTTGCCCTATTTGTTGGCATATAGTTTTCATAATATGCTCATATTCTTTGTATTTTTGTGATGTTTTTTGTTAGTTCTTCTCTTTCATTTTCATTGTACTTATTTGAGTCATATTCTTTTCTCTTTGTTAAGTGTGGTTAGAGGTATATCAATTTTATTAATATTTTCCCTAAGAATCATTTCTTGGTTTCTTTGATCTGTTCTATTGGTCATTTATTTTAGATTCTATATCATTCATTTCTACCCTAGTCTTTATTATTTCCATCCTTCTCCTGGCTTTAGGTTTTGTTTACTGTTATTTTCTAACTTCTTTAGGTATACGGTTAGTTTGGTTATTTGAAATTATTCTTGCTTCTGGAGGGAAGTTTCATAGCATTGTGGTCAAAGAAGGTGCATAATATGATTTAAGTCTTTTTATATTTGCTGAGGCCCAATTTGTGATCTAATGTGTGGTTTAATCTGGAAAATGTCCCATATGCACTTGAAAATAATATGTATGTTGCTGTTTTAGGATAGAATGTTCTGAATATATATGTTAAGTCCAGTGTCATGCGAAGCCCTTGTTTTCTTGTTGATTTTCTGTTTAGATGGTCTGTACATTGATATAAGTAGGACGTTAAAGTCTCCTACTATTATTGTATTATTTTAAATGAGTTCCTTTATGTTTGTTGCTAATTGTTTTTATGTTTGGGTTCTCCCATGTTGGGTGCATCAGTATTTGTAATTGCTACTTCTTCTTGTTGGATTGTCCCCTATATTATGATATAGTGCCTTTTTATCTTGTTATAGTTGTTAGTTTATAATCTAGTTTGCTTGATATAATTATTGCTACTCTGGCTTTCTTTTGACATCCATTTGCATGATAAATGGTTCTCCATCCCCTCACTTTCAATCTTAAGGTGTCTTTATGTCTAAAATGAATCTCTTGCAGGAAAAATATAGATAGGCCTTGTGTTTTTATCTATTCTAACACTCTATGCCTTTTGATTAGAGTGGTTCATCCATTTATGTTCAAATTAATTGTGGATATATATGTATTTAGTACCATTTTATTACTTGTTTTGTCTTTGTTTCTGGAGATTCCTCTGATCATTTCTTATTTTATAAATTTTGATCCCTTCTTTCCACTAAAAGAGTCCCCTATAAGTTTTTTTCAGGGCTAGTTTAGTGGTTGTCAATTCCTTTAATTTTGGTTTGTCTGGGATACTCTTTATCTTTTTTTTCTTTTCTGAATGATAGCCTTGGTTGATAGAGTATTCTTGGCTGCAGATTTTTCCCCTTCAGCACTTTGAGTATTTCAATGTTACTTCCCTTTGGTTTGTCAAGTTTCTGTTGAGACATCTCCAGCTAGCCTTATAGTTTTTCTTTTGTAAGTTAAGGTCTACTTTTGTCTTGCTGCTTTTGAGATTTTTTTTTCTTTATCACTATCTTTTGAAAATTTAATTACAGTATGTCTTCGTGTTGGCCAGCTTTTATTGATTTTGGTGGGAGTTCCCTGTGACTCCTGGATCTGGAAGTCTGTTTCCTTCCCCAAATTAGGGAAGTATTCAGCTATTATTTCTTGGAATAAGTTTTCTGTCTCCTTTATTTTCTTTTCCTCTAGGACTCTTATAATACCAATATTCTCACATTTGAGGGAATCACTGAGATCTCTAAGTCTATTTTTGTGTTGCATAATTTTACTTTCTTTCTTTTGCTCAGGTTTAATATTTTCCAATATTTTACCTTCTATGTCACTAATTTGTTTGTTTGCTCTTTCCAGCTTGCTGTTCACTGAATCAAGCCTGTATCCAATATCATTTATGGCATTATTAATCTCTGATTTATTCTCTTCTAACTCTTTTATGTATGTTTTCAAGATCTTAGTGATATCTTCTTTTCTCAAGCCCAAGGCTTATGATTGTTCTTTTAAATTCTCCATCAGGCATATTACTTATAACTGTTTTACTTAGATTGCCAGTTGTGGCCTTATCTTTTTCTTTCATTTGGGATAAATTCTTCCATCTTGGCATTTTGTCTTTTTTCCTTCTCTGTTTTAGGAAAGCAAGTTATGTCTTTTGCTCTTGAAATTAATGACCTTATGAAGAGAAATTCAAGTAGTACTCAAGTTCTGGAACTCAGGAAGTGTCTCTGGTCTGTCTTGCTAGAGTTCTGGTTTGTTTTGACTGTTCTTACCTTCAGGCCAGTCCTCTGCAGTGGCTCTCCTTGCCTGTTGTCGTGTTTGTTCCCTGGCCTGAATGTGCCAAGATTTAATTAGGTGTGCTCTGGTCTGCTTGTGAAATGAGGCTTGATACCACTTCCCCCCAGAATTGAGGCCCTGCAGAATTCTCTGATTGAGAGATTTGGTGTGGGCAAGTATTTTTGTTCATCTTCTTGGTTGGGGCACTCTGTGTTTGAATTGGGGCAGGCTTGTTTGAGCAGGGCAGACCTGCCACAGAACTGGAGAATTTTACTTGGTGTAAGCAAGTTAGAAACCCAGTATTGGTGCTGAGCTGCTTCCTACAGGTAAGTAACACTGTGTTTATGCTAAGTGTGAGGGAGGGAAATGGCACCAGTCAGCTCCATTGTTCCAGGAGAGACAGGCTTCTCTGTGAATACTGACTCTCAGAGACATTCTCCAATAGGCATGGGTAATTTCCCTACTGTGTGCCCAAGGTATTCTTCAGATCACTGTTTTCATGCTGTCTGGCCCTGGGGTGCCTGTCTTCTCTCTAGGAGTAGGGCAGTTCTCTCCTGGCTCAATCCCAGCCCAGGCTTTAAAACTCCAGGCTTTAAGGCTGGCTGGTTGCAAGAACTTATGGGATTCAACCCAGCTCATTTTGTAAGCCAATGGCTATGGAGAAATATTCTCTTTGTGTGTTCCCCTGTGTGGTCTTCTCTCATGGCCCCTTTTCCATAATCACAGGCCCCTGCTTTCTGCAGCAACATGGATCCATTTCTCCCCTAATACACATATTTTTCACTTCCTATCTTTTTTGATGTAGCCTCTTCTCTGCCTTTAGTTGTGAAATTTGTTCTGTCAGTCTTCATGTCAATTTATGGGGTATTTAGGATTCTTTGATTATTATCTAGCTAGTTTATGGGACAAAAAGTGCCTAGGGCCCTCCTACTCTGCCACCATTTTCCTCCATCTTCTATTTACAGATTTTATATCCCAGCACTTGGGATAAAAAAATAGAAATTTTTATTAATATTGCTCATTGTTTTACAAATTATTTGATTTAAAGTCACTGTACCTTTTATATGATGTTGACAATTTAGAGTAAACTGACCTTCCAAAATAGGATCAGAAAACTTAACATTTAACATTAAGTTTTTTTTACATTTATTTATTTTTGAGAGACAGAGTGAGGCAAAGCATAAGCTGCAGAGGGACAGAGAGAGAGAGAGAGAGAGAGAGAGAGAGAGAGAGAGAGAAAGAGAATCTGAAGCAGGCTCCAGGCTCTGAACTGTCAGCACAGAGCCTAACATGGGGTTCGAACCCACAAACTGTGAGATCGTGATCTGAGCCGAAGTCAGACGTTCAACCGACTGAGCCACCCAGGCACCCTTGAACATTTAACATTTTGAAAAAAGTCATAATTATGAAATTGGATTTCTTTCTAATAAATCCATTATGAATTAGTGAAAATCACAATAGCCTGATTCACCTTTTTTGCTGTGTACTATTTTTTTTTGCTAAGTGGTTTGCTGTAACAAAATACCAGAGACCAGGTCGCCAACCATGATAAATTTATTTCTCACAGTTCTAGAGGCTGGAAATTACTAGATCAAAGTGTCTTCTGATTCCTGGTGACAACTCCTTTCTTAGTTTGCTGATGACCACTTTCTCACTGTGTTCTGACATGACAGAGATAGACAGGAAGCAAACTTTCTCATATGTCTTCTTCATAATACCATCATGAAGGCTCTCCCATCCAATGGCTGAATTATACCCCCAAAAACCTCATGTCCAAATACTATTACATTAAGGAAAGAATTTCAACATATAAATTTAGTGGAGATATTTGGTTCACAGAATATACAATATAATGTGATTATAGTGTCATCTATGATAGCATCTATAGAGTTAATGGTCTTGTATTTCTATTATATACTTACTTTAAGCATTGTATAATTCAGCTGCAGAAAACAAATGTATATCAAAAACTTAATATACATAGAAAAATTGGGATATATTACACAAGAAGCCCAAAATACACACTTAGTTATATTAAAATTTATGAAAGTTCACAGAAACAGCAACCAAATTTATTGATATGTTTAATTATTATGATCGTGGTGCCTGGCCAGCTTAGTAGGTTAAATGTCCAACTTTGGCTCAAGTCACGATCTTGCAATTCCTGGGTTTGAGTCCTGCATAGGGCTCTGTGCTGACAGTTCACAGCCTGGAGCTTGCTTTGGATTCTGTGTCTCCCTCTCTCTCTGCCCCTCCCCTGCTTGTGTGCTCTCTTTCTCTCTCTCCCCCCCCTTAAAAATAAATAAATATTGAACTTTTTAAGAAAATGAGCATTGGTGCGCCTTGTTGGGTCAGTTGGATATGTGTCAGACTTCAGCTCAGGTCATGATCTTGCAGTCCATGAGTTCTAGCCCCACGTCGGGCTCTGTGCTGACAGCTCAGAACCTGGAACGAGCTTCAGATTCTGTGTCTCCTTCTCTCTCTGACCCTCACCTGCTCCTACTCTGTCTTTCTCTCTCTCAAAAATAAATAAGAATTTAAAAATAAATGATCATTACTGTTTACGTATCTTTTTTTTAATTTCAAGTAAAACCGTTTTATTTATTTATTAGTTTATTTATTGTTTGTTTTATTAATTTATGATTGTTTATTTAAAATGTCACTGGAATTAAAACACATGTTATGATATTAAAACAAGGATTTGTATCCTTCTAAACATCTGCTATCCTTTAGCATAGTTTGTGCTAAGCAGATGCCTGTGCCTTGCCGTGAGACTATGATCCCATTTCCTGTGGAAGCTGGTCTCACAGTATGTATATTGAATTTAGAATTTTCCATAAAGGACATCAAGTTAATGAATGACTGGCCTACAAATCATATTTGATTTCCAGTTCTAATCATTTCTCGTTAAAAACATGGAAGCAACAATTTTAATATTTCTATACTTCAATTTTCCTTCCTGCAAAATAGATCTCACTTTCTTTACACTTGTTTCTGTGTTTATATTTTTTCTCTTTGAATCTGTATCAGAAAACTGTTTAGGTTGGGGTGCCTGGGGGGCTCAGTTGGTTAAGTGTCTGGCTTTGGCTCAGGTCATGATGTCACGGTTCATGGGATCGAGCCCTGCATCAGGCTCTGTGCTCACAGCTCAGAGCCTGGAGCCTGATTCAGATTCTCTGTCTCCCTCTCCATCTGACCCTCCCCTGCTGGTGCTGTCTCTGTCTCTCAAAAATAAATAAAAAACATAAAAAATTAAGAAAAAAGAAAACTGTTTATGTTAATATCTAAATCATATAACTTCTCATTTTAATTCCAGTAAGCTAAATTAGCATTTCTTAGTAAGCCCAATTTGTTAACTCATTGAATCAGAAGAAGCCACTTATATCTTGATTAAAATGTATATAATTTCATACATATATTTTTCCAGTGATTGAGTCCCTGTTATGCATAAGGTGGCTTTTAAAGCTTATGATTTAAATGAGAAAGACAAATGATAAGCAGAATAAATAGCTTTACACTTTTTATTAAATATTTAAATAGACACAAATCATGAGAGACTATTGAATACTGAAAACGAACCTAGGACTGTAGGGGGAGGGGGGAGGGGGAAGGGGATGATGGTCATAGAGGGGAGCACTTGTGGGGAGAAGCACTGGGTGTTATATGGAAACCAATTTGACCATAACTATTATAAATTTTAAAAATTTAAATAGGCAAAATGAACTTATATATACTATTTTGAAAACATGGTTTTGTTGATTTTGTTTTTTTTACTCTATAAGAACAGCATTCTTGGGTCATACCAAGAATGGAAACTACATATAATGATTGAATTTTCCAGGTTTCGTGTTTTATTTTATTTTATTTTATTTTATTTATTTTTTAATTAATAGTTTATTAATAGACTTCCTCACAAGTGCCCCTCTCCATGACCATCACCCCCCTTCCCCTTCCTTCCTCCCTCTTCAGCCCTCAGTTTGTTCTCAGCATTCAAAAGTCTCTCGTGATTTGCCTTACTCCCTCTCCCCAACTCTTTTCCCCTCCTTTCCCAATCCATGTTCTCCTATTAGGTTTCTTCTGTTAGACCTATAAGTGACAACATATGGTATATGTCCTTCTCTACCTGACTTATTTTGCTTCGCATGACTCCCCCTAGGTCCATCCATTTTGCTACAAATGGCTAGATTTCACTTTTTCTCATTGCCATGTTACTACATGTATGTAGTTACTACATGTATTCCACATCTTCTTGATCCATTCATCAGTTGATGGACATTTAGGCTTGTTCCATGATTTGCCTAATGTTGAAAGTGCTGCTGTGAACATTGGGATACATGTATGCCTATGTATCAGCACTTCTGCATCCCTTGGGTAGATCCCCAGCAGTACTATTGCTGGGTCATAGGGGAGTGATACTGATAGATTTTTGAGGAACCTCCACAGTGTTTTCCAGAGTGTTGTACCAGGTTACATTCCCACCAATGATGGTATCTCAGTGTGGTTTTGATTGTATTTCCCTGATGCTGAGTGACGCTGACCATCTTTTCATGTGTCTGTTGGCCATCTGGATGTCCTCTTTGGAGAAGTGTCTGTTCAAGTCTTATGCCCATTTCTTCACTGGATTATTCATTTTTTGGGTAAGGAGTTTGGTGAGTTCCTTGTAGATTTTGGATACTAACCCTTTATCCGATATGCCATTTGCACTATCTTTTTCCATTCTGTCAGATGCCTATTAATTTTCTTGATTGTTTCCATTGCAGTTCAGAAGCTTTTCATCTTGATGAGGTCCCAATAGTTCGTTTTTGTTCTTGATTCCCTTGCCTTTGGGGATGTGTCGAAGAGGAAATTGCTGCGATTGAGGCCATGGAGATTATTTCCTGCTTTCTTCTCTAAGGTTTTGATAGTTTCCTGTCTCACATTCAGGTCCTTTATCCATTTTGAGTTTATTTTTGTGAGTGGTGTAAGAAAGTGGTCTGGTTTCATTTTTCTGCATGTTGCTGTCCAGCTCTCCCAGCACCACCTGCTAAAGAGGCAGGCATTTTACATTAGATACTCTTTCCTGCTTTGTCAAAGATTAATTGGCCATACACTTGGGGGTCAAGTTCTGGGCTCTCTACTCTATTCCACTGGTCTACATGTCTGTTTTTGTGCCAATACCATAGTGTCTTGATGATAACAGCTTTGTAGTAGAGGCTAAAGTCTGGGATTGTGATGCCTCCTGTTTTGGTTTTCTTCTTCAATATTACTTTGGCTATTCGGGGTTTTTTGAGGTTAATACGAATTTTAAGATAATTTGTTCTAGCTTTGAGAAGAATGCTGGTGCAATTTTGATGGGGATTGCATTGAATGTGTAGATTGTTTTGGGGAAAAGTGACATTTTCACAATGTTTATTCTTCCAATCCATGAGCATGGAATGTTTTTCCATTTCTTGGTGTCTTCTTCAATTTCTTTCATAAGCTTTCTTAGTTTTCATCATACAGGTTTTTAACCATCTTTAGTTAGGTTTATTCCTAGGTATTTTATGGTTTTTCATGCAATTGTGAATGAGGTCAGTTTCTTGATTTCTCTTTCTGCTACTTCATTATTGGTGTATAGGAATGCAACCAATTTCTGTACATTGATTTTGTACCCTGCGACTTTGCTGAATAAATGGATCAGTCCTCAAAGGCTTCTGGTGGAGTCTATTGGGTTTTCCATGTATAGTAACATGTCATCTGCGAAAAGTGAAAGTTTGACATTATCTTTGTCAATTTTGATGCTTATTATTTCCTTTTGTGGTCTGATTGCTGATACTACGACTTCAAGCACTATGTTAAACAAGAGTGGTGAGAGGGAACATCCCTGTCGTGTGTTCCTGATCTCAGGGGTAAAGCTCTCAGCTTTTCCCTATTGAGGATGATATTAGCCATGGCTTTTCATAAATTGCTTTATTAATGTTTAAGTAAGGTCCTTTTATCCTGACTTTTTTGAGGGCTTTTATTAAGAAGGGATGTTGTATCATGTCAAATGGTTTTACTGCATCTGTCTACAGGATCATATGGTTTTCATGTTTACTTTTGTTAATGTGATGTATCACATTGATGGATTTGAGAACACTGAACGAGCGCTGTAACCCAGAAATGAATCCCAGTTGATCATGATGGATAAATTTTTTTTTCATGTGCAGCTGAGTTCGATTTGCTAGTGTCTTGTTGAGTATTTTTGCATCTGTATTCATTAAGGACATTGGCCTGTAGTTCTCTTTTTTGTTAGGTCTCCAGGTTAAGAATCAAGGTGATATTTCCTTCATAGAATGGGTCCATAAGTCTTCCTTCCATTTTTATTTTTTGGAATAACTTGAGAAGGATCGGTGTTAACTCTGCTTTAAATGTCTAGTAGAACTCCCCTGGGAATTCATCCGGCCCTGGGCTTTTATTCGTTGGGAGATTTTTGATAACTGATTTGATTTCTTCACTGATTATGGGTCTGTTCAGATTTTCTATCTCTTCTCGTTTGAATATTGGTAGTGCATGTGTGGTTAGGAATTTGTCCTTTTCTTCTAGGTTGTCTAGTTTGTTGGCATATAATTTTTCATTGTAATTTCTGATGATTGCTTGTATTCCTAAGAGATCAGTTGTAATAGATACATTTTCATTCATGATTTTGACTATTTGGGTGTTCTCTCTTTTCATTCTGAGGAGCCTTGCTAGAGGTTTATCAATTTTGTTTATTTTTTCAAAAAACCAACTCTTGGTTTCATTGAGTATTGTCAACTGTTTTTTTGCATTCTATATTGTTTATTTCTGCCCTGAACTTTATTATTTCTTTTCTTCTGCTGGGTTTGAGGTGCTCTTGCTACTCTCTTTCTAGTTTCTTTATGCACTCTGTTAGATTTTGAGTTTGTGCTTTTCCTAGTTTCTTGAAATAAGCCTGGATTGCAATAAACTTTCCTCAGGACTGCTTTGTTGCCTCCCAGAGAGTTTGGATTGTTGTATTTTCATTTTCATTTCTTTACATATATTTTTTAATTTCCTCTCTAGTTGCCTGACTCACCCAATCATTCTTCAGTAGGGTGGTTTTTAACCTCCATGTTTTTGGAGGTTTTTCAGCCTTTTTCTTGTGGTTGATTTCAAGTTTCATAGCACTGTGATCTGAAAGTGTACATGGTAAGATCTCAATTTGTTTGTATTTATGGAGGGCTGTTTTATGACCCAGTATGTGGTCAATCTTGGAGAATGTGCCATGCCCACTCTAGAAGAAAGTGATTTCCCTAGCTTCAGGATGCAGAGTTCTAAATATATCTATTAATTCCATCTGTTCTAGTGCGTTGTTCAGGTCCATTGTTTCTTTAGTGTTTTCTACCTGGTTGACCTACCCATTGTTGTAAGTGAATTATTAAAGTCCCCTTCAATTAACACATTCTTATTGATAAGATTGTTTCTATTTCTGATTAGTTGTTTTATGTGTTTGGGTATTTCCGATTTTGGTGCATAAATGTCTATAATTTAGCTCTTCTTGATGTGGAGACCTTGTAATTATTATTATATAATGTCCTTCCTCATCTTTTGTTACTGTCTTTCCTTTAAAGTCCATATTATCCAAATTAAGTATGGCTACTCCAGCTTTCTTTTGGCATCCCATCACATGGTAGATATTTCTCCATCCTCTTTACTTTCAGTCTGATGGTATCTTCATGTCTAATATGAGTCTCTTGTAGACAGCAAATAGATGGATTTTGTTTTTTTATCGATTCTGCTATTCTGTGTCATTTGATTGGAGCATTCAGTTTATTTACATTCAGCGTTATTATTGAAAAATATGTGTTTAGTTTCATTGTGTTCTCTGTAGAGTTCATGTTTATATTGACGTCTCTGGTGTATTATATTCTTTGCTACTTTTCATTCATAGAGTCCCTCTTAGGATTTCTTGTAGGGCTGGTTTGTTAGTGATGAATTCTCTTAACTTTTGTTTGTTGGGGAACACCTTTATCTCTCCTTCTATCTTGAATGACAAGCTCGCTGGATAAGGAATTCTTGGTTGTATATTTTTCCTGTTCATCACATTGAAGATTTCCTTCTGTTCCTTTCTGGCCTGCCAAATTTCAGAAGATAGGTCTGTAACCACTCTGATAGGTTTCCCTTTGTATGTTAAGGCCCTTTTATCCCTAGCTGCTTTCAGAATTTTCCCTTTCTCCCTATATTTTGCAAGTTTCACTATGATATGTCGGGGCAAAGGTCGGTTCAGGTTCCATCTTAGGGGAGTTCAATATGCCTCTTGGATTTCAATGTCTTTCTCTTTCCCAGTTGGAGAAATTTTTGTCTATAATTTGATCAAGTACCCCTTCAGGACCTTTTTCTCTTTCTTCCTATTCAGGAACTCCTATGATACGGATATTGTTCCATTTGATTGCATCATTGAGGTCTTGAATTCTCTATTCATGCTCTTGTATCAATCCTGCTCCTGGATCAATTTCTCTCTTTTTTTTTCTTGGCTTCTTGTTTTGCTATAACTGTGTCTTCTAATTCACCTATTCTTCTCTCTGCTTCTTCAATCCGTTCATTGACAGCCTCCAGTTTGTTATTCACCTCATTTATAGCCTTTTTAAGGTCCCTAGTCTGTGTATCAATAGCTTCTCTGATGGTTTTTTCAAGCCCAGCAATTAATTTTATGACAATTGTTCTAAATTCTTGTTCAGTTATGTTGTTTAGTTCTGTTTTGAGTAGTTCTGTGGCTGTGATTTCTTCCTGGAATTTCTCAAGGGAGTTTTATTTCTTTCATCATTTTGACTAGCTTTCTGTCTCTTGCCAGTTTTAAAAGCTCGTTCTGCACTGTGTGCCTGTTAGTATTGCTCTATTAAAGGGGGCTCTTTGGCTTTCCAGGGCCTGTCGTTTCAGGAGATGTCTATTTAATGGTGTCTCTTGGTTTCTCTTGTTATGTGTGTAATTAATATATTTCCTTACTCAATGATATTTGGGACTTTCCACTATGTGTGCTTTGGCTTGTTTCTTGAGGTAGCCCTGAAAAGGAAAACAGACAGACAAACACACAGGGAACACAAGTATGCAAAAACACTGACAGATCATGTAAACAAATCAAATCAGAAAGGAAAAAAAAAAGAAGTTGGAAAGAAAAGAGAGGACAGGAATGGAGAAAAAAAAAAGAAATAAAAAACAGAGGGAGGGGACAGAGATAGCCAAAAATAATGGACCATCTGATAGAATAAAATCTGTGGAGGGGAGAGATAAGAATGAGATAAGGGAGAAATATCTGGATGGTAATAGTTGATCTAATCACAGCAGTGCTTAAATGCTTGTCTTTCCCAGATTCCAGGGGAGAAAGGGAGAAAAGGAGGAAATAGGAAAATAGAAAAGACAAAACAAGGGAAAAATTATAAAAATTAAAAAAATGAAAATAATAGGAAAAGAAAAAAATGAAAAAAGTAAAAATAGTAAGAAAAGAAAAAATCCTCCTCTTTAGTGAGGATGGGCGTGATTAGATGTAGGTAGGTTTGGTCTCTGGGGCTCGTCTCTGAGGCCCTGCCTTAGTGGATGCAGGGAGAAGAAAGGTGTTGCCACAAGCCCCTCTCAGACCATGCATTGCTAGCCACTCTCTTGAGTCCAACCTCCTCATGCCAAGGGAGGGTTAAATTGTTTCAGTTTTCTATGTTCTGCCAGTTTTCTAAATCCTAGTCCACACACTTTAATGCTTCCGTCACCATTAAAATGATCTCTGGCAGCCAGGCGGCTTTCTGGCTGGGATTGCCCAGGGGAATTGGGGATCCTGCCTTTCCCTAGATTTACCTGAAGTAGGCCTGCTGCAGGACCCATGGGAGAACAAGCCCGCTGAGGGGGACAGGATTCTCTCCCTGCACCCAGCAGCTACACATGAAAAGTTTTTCTCTCCGCTGCTAGCTGAGGTCTCCTTTTGGCCTCACCTTCTCTTCCCCGAGGCTCTGCACTGCCCTGAACTGCTGTCGCACGCAGTGTATTGCATGGCGGTTCGCATGCAGCTCTCCACAACCTGTTCGTGAGCAGCCCTCCAAGGTTCTGTGCCAACCTGCATGGCCACCCTGCATGCGTGGCCCTGCACAGTGCTGGGCTGGTCACATGGCTCTCTGTGGCCTGGCACCAAGTTTCTGAGCACTCTCTTTCCAGGCCCTGCTTTGAGCCAGAATTCCCTCCCTCTGTGTCTCTGGTCCCAGTTCGCACTCCTTGAGGCATCCATGAGGGTATTATCAATAAGGGGTCAGTGCATGCACCTCTCTTCTTGTAGATCAGAAAGTTGTGGCTTTTAATTCTTCTCAGTTCGATGGTTGCCGGCATGCGGAGTGTTCCCTACTTGTCTGCCATCTTGCCCCCAGTGATCTGGGTTTCAAATTGTAATAGTAGATGACTTGTTACTGTCCTTTTTTTGTCTCTAATTTGTCACGTTCTTTAAAAGGAACTATGTTGGGGCGTCTGGGTGGCTCAGTCAGTTGAGCGGCCGACTTCGGCTCAGGTTATGATCTCACAGTCCATGAGTTTGAGCCCTCCTTCAGACTCTGTGCTGACAGCTCAGAGCCTGGGCCTGCTTCAGATTCTGTGTCTCCCTCTCTTTCTGCTCCTCCCACATTCACTCTCTGTCTCTCTCAAAATAAAATAAACACATAAAATAAATTTAAAAGGAACAATGTGGCATGCAGAGAACTGTGGTTGAGTGCATATTTACCTAATATGTATTTTTATAATACGACACTATTTGTGTTTCTTTGAATGTGCATAAACTCAAACGAATATGGAATTTTGTGTACTTATTTATATACTTAATATTTGCTTAGTCAGATTATGTTGAACATTACAAAGAAATATAAACCTCAGATTCTTATAGTGGATTTAATCATTCATTGTTTTGGGGGCGCCTGGATGGCTCAGTTGGTTAAGCATTCAGCTTTGGCTCAGGTCATGGTCTCACAGTTCATGGATTGAAGACCCACATTGGGCTCTGGGCTGACAGCTCAGAGCCTGGAGCCTGCTTTGGATTCTGTGTCTTCCTTTCTCTCTGTCCCTCCACTGCTCATGCTCTGTCTCTCTCTGTCTCAAAAATAAATAAAACATTTAAAACTTTAAAAAATAATTAAATATTCAATGCTTTTAATCGGGCCTGCATCCAATGGTATGCCTTTAAACTGGATCTCTAAACAAAACAAAACAAAAAACAAAAAAATCCACAACAACAACAAAAAAAGGAAAAATAAAAATTCTGACATAACGTTTTCTAACTTTTGTGGTGTAGATAGTTCCATTGACTGATATCAAGTTATCATCATTTTAACACCAGGTTCACAAAATTACTGAAAATATAACAACTGGCCCTAATTTGAGCAGGCTCCAAGACAACATGTTCTTTTATTTTCTTTTTAAATTTTTATCTTTTATTTTGAGAGAGAGAGAAAGTACAATTCGGGGAGGAACAGAAAGAGAGGGAGACAGAGGATCCAACACTGGCTCTGCTTTGTCACTTCAGAGCATAATGTAGGGCTCTATCCCATGAACCATGAGATCATGACTTATGATGAAATCAGGAGTCAGATGCTTAACCAACCGAGTCACCCAGGCAACCCAACAACACTTTCCTTTTAAGGCATTGCATGAAATATAAAATGTTTATCAACTCAAATTCTCCATGCCAATCTCCTCTGATATCTATTAAACAAAACAAACAACAAATTTTCTAACCAGTTTACCTACTAATTACTATGTATTCAGAAAAGCATGTTAATTAAAACTTTCAGTAATCTCTATAAAAATTATTGAATAAGTAGTTTGTTTCTCAGTTGAAATAATACCACCTTAACATGGAATGGTATCAAATTGGAATGAACCTGATTGCATTTGGGTCTTTTTCTTCTACCAGTATGTAAATATTTCTACCCTAGTGTGAGAAACATTTGTTAATCAGAGGTGTGGATTCCTGCAAATGCCTTCAAATAGTGAAAATTAACACAAGGAAAAGTAGATATGTCTCATGGTTGTCTAGTCACCACTACTGACATCTTTTTTTTTAATTTTTTCTTCTCAGGTAGGAGAGAAAACCATAGCTTTTAAGGGATCTGAGACGTAATATGACTTTTAGAAGCATATAATTCTAAAATATATGTATATATGTATTTATAGATATAGAAATTTGCTTATGGTTTAATAAATTTCCCTACTTCGACAGATAGAAACCAGGTAAACCTTGTAATTAACAATGAGTTTTAGATGCCTGGGATATATCACCTATAACAACACTGTTCAATACTGTAGCCACTAGCCACATGTGGCTATTTCAATTCAAATGAATTAAGGAAAATGAAAAGTTCAGTTACTCTGATGCAACTAGTGACATTTCAAGTGCTCAATAGTCACATGTTACTTGTGGCTACTATATCCGACAGCACAAGTATAGAACATTTGCATTATTGCAGAAAATTTTATTGGATAGCACTGTTCTAGAGTATTAAGTAGGATGGACAAAAAGTCCTGAAAAAGTAATTTTTTGGGAAAAGGGTAATACAATCTAAAACATCAGCAAGTATATTGCAATTAGTCTTGCAGTTGGCCAAAAATGATAGTTATTGCTGAATATGGACTTACTGTATTATTATTGCCATAATTTTTGTTAGAAAGAGCAAGAACACAGAATTCACTGATTTAGCAAGACTTAATATATGCAAAGCACAGTGTCACATTGCTTTGTTAAAAACACAAAAATGAAAGACACATAAGCTCCATTTCCTTTTTTTAAAATTTTTTATGTCTTTTTTTTAAATTTATTTTTGAGAGACAGAGAGAGACAGCGTGAGCAGGGGAGGATCAGAGAGAGAGGGAGACACAGAATCTGAAGTAGGCTCCAGGCTCTGAGCTAGCTGTCAGCACAGAGCCCAACGCGGGGTTCGAACCCACAAACTGTGACATCATGACCTGAGCCAAAGCCAGCCGCTTAACCGACTGAGCCACCCAGGCGCCCCATAAGCTCCATTTCCAAAAGGATTTATAGAATTATATACTCTCTCTGGCGAAAGCCATCACTGATAGTGTAGTTAGATGAATTAGGAAGCAGATTTTATTGGAGGCAGTATTGCACAATGGGTAAGAGCCTGAGCTCTGAAGTCAGACTATCTTCTTGTATTTGAGTTCTGGTTTCCACAATTCCTTGTCATGTGACTTTAGGTAAATTAATTAATCTATCTGTATCTCAGTTTGCCACATCTTCCAATGAAATGCTAAGAGTAATTACACCAACCTCATAGTGTTGACGTGTGACTAAATGAGATAAAGCTTGTCAACACTCTTAGAGCAATGTTTGGCATTTAGTAAATATTCAATATATATTAGCAAATTTCATTTTATTATGTTTTATATGCAAGGATCCATATAGAGATAGTAATAAGTAGAAACTAATATCATGGACAATAACTAGGCTGAGAAAGATGTAGCTCCACTTAGATACATTCCTCTGTGCAACCTTATCAGTACCAGAACCAAAATTTCCCCCACCATTAGATGCATATACAGGTATTGGACCCTCCTTCTACAGAGCATTTATTCACCTTTCATGGCTGCTTTGATCTCCATGCAGAAAAGAAGAGTTAGGGATCTGGTGAGTATTGGAAAGGGGTTTCCATTCTAATGTCAAAATTGATCTGATCTGTATTTTATTTTAAATCAATTTTTAAATATGTACATGTAGATTATTTAGCCTTTAGTTTTAACTATGAGAATCTATATGTCATACCAAAATATCCATACGGTTTCTTTCCATTCCCAATGGGTACATTAGGTACTTAATAAAAGTTTATTGTGTGAATGAATTAAAAAATGATTCACTAGATATTAAACTTTGGTGAGTATTTCTAACATAAATGATCATTAGTGTTACACAATTTAGTTCCCATACTGCAAAAGACATTACAAGTTGCAAAAAAATGTTTGTTTGTTTCTGTTTGTTTGTTTTTGTTTTGTCAAAAATTAGTTTGGGTTTCTTGCTACTCCAAGCACATATTTTTTTTTTAGTTCTGCCTCAGATATCTTTACTGTTGGCTCAGCTGGTAGCATTTGTGTTTAATAACTAATGTAGCTATAGCAGGAATTGGAAATTGCATTATTATCATTAAGCTTACAAGGCTATTCATCCTTTAGTTATATCACCGAGTATGGCAAAATCTTAAGAACAAAAATAGGTAAAAACCTGACTGGGATGAAAAATCTATTTCTTATTTGACATTTAAATACCTTATTTTTTTATCCATTCAAAGTTGGCCTATTTTTTAGCTTTTATTTTAATTTCAGTTAATTAACATACAGTGTTATATTAGTTTCAGGTGTACAATATAGTGATTCAAAAATTCCATACATTATGGGATACTTTGTAATATCAGTGAGCCATAGTTTTCTCTGATAAAAAAAATTAGGAAATTTAAGTAAGAAGATGTTTGATGTTTAAAGATTTGGCTCTTTACCAGAACCATCTGATTAGCTTTGTTTTTTGTTTGGCCAAGCAGCTGGAAATTAATGAATTGATAGGAAATGGTCACAAGGCAGTGACATTAGTATGTGAACATCTGGTATTAAAATCAGTCAGCACAGAGAGGGTCTTTATGATAATTAAAATTCACTGAAAAATCACCGGTTGAGCCTTTATTTTAAATTCTACACCTGAAACTAATATTTCACTGTAAACTAACTGGAATTTAAATGAAAACTTGAAAAAAAACAGTCTATGGAGAGACGAAGCAATTACCATCCTTTAGAACACGAGGTGAAGATGTATTGAGAATTGAGTGTGTGTGTGTGTGTGTGTGTGTGTGTGTGTGTGTGTGTGTGTTATAGGGTGAATGGCAGAGGTCCAAGCCCAATACATAATTTGGAGGCCATGCATTTTCCCATTGAACAATCCATTTTCCCACTTGAGGTCATTTGCATGCTATGAACAGATATTATGACTGATTCTCTTAAGTTGTCATCTTCAAGAGCAAGTTGATCACACTGAAGGTGCGAGTGTCCTTTGTCTTAATATCACATAGAGCATGGGTAGGGTGTTCCTATGATTTTGGACTCTTTCCTGGTTACATTTTCTAGCTACATCCTGAATCTGCTTAGTTTTTCTAAATTCATGAAAATCCTGCCATATTCATCTGTTAACTATATTTTATTTTTTAAAATTTTGTTTTTATGTTTTTTAAATTTATTTTTGAGAGACGGAGAGGATGCAACCAGGGGAGGGTCAGAGAGAGAGGGAGACAGATAATCTGAAGCAGGCTCCAGGCTCTGAGCTAGCTGTCAGCACAGAGCCCAACACGGGGCTCGAACCTACGATCCATGAGATCTTGACCTGAGCCAAGCCGAACGCTTAACCGACTGAGCTACCCAGATGCTCCTCATCTGTTAACTTTAATACAATTGTAAATTGGTGATTGTGGAACACAGACTAATTCTTAAGCTAATTTATAAAGAACCATAAGTTGTCATGTTTCCAATAGTACTCAGAGATACCAAATTTCAGCATCAAATTCTTCCTCAGGATTACTGGTAAGGCAAGTTAGCAGCAATAATAAATAAACTTTTCATTTCCCTATCCTTGATTTTATTATTAAATTCTGTCAAGGTACAATCTATTCTGTTTCTACAGAACTCTGATGACAGTACAGAAGGAACAGATCAATTAAATAAGAAATATCAAGACAAATGCATGAATAAAATATCTAGCATTCAAATTAACTTCCAAAAGCCTCTCCTCACAGTGAAATGCCATCAAATCCTTTAGGATTTCATTAATAGATTAACATTTGGATGCATAATTACAGTGAGATTTGAATTCCAATTAAATAAAAAAAGACAAATTACATAATACATAATCATACTGAATACTTGATAACAATCACAATAAAATATTAAAAGCAACAATTTAACACTAATTGATATGTAGGCTCCATGCCCAATGTGGAGCTTGAGCTCATGACCCTGAGATCAAGAGTCACGTGCTCTGTTGACTGAGCCAGTCAGGCACCCCCCCCCAATAGAGTTGTTAATAAAAGACAATTACACACATATACACATACATATAAACACATGTTTAACGTGCATGAATTAGTATTTCATATATTCTGTGTATACTACCATATTTCCAAGGGTGTAAAGGAATATATTGAGTTGAAATAAAAGATATTTTCATATATGAAAATGGGCAGAATTGATATTTTAGTGCCAATACACTAAATCCTAAATCAAACTGACTGTTAACCTTGTATAAAACCAAATTTTCTAAACATTGACCCAGATCTTTATACTTTCAAATGATTTGATATGAGGAATGTCTCCTTTGACCATTTATGATATAAACCACCCCAAAAAAGGGAGATAGTATGTACTGGTTAATAATATTTTCTATATATTTTTTTTAATTTTTAGGAATAAGCATTGAACTATACGCATATATGCTAGAATCTGAGTTATTATTATAGATGAGATTACTAATAGCATTTGATTTGGAGATTTAATTGGGTAACTATGTATCAATATTGGAAATGTATCCCCTCTGCTACTTTGAATCTGGAGAAGACCTGTAGTGTTTCAGAAAAGCTATAGCAGTTTTCCATGGAGTTCAAATGAAATACATGAAGAGTAACAAGCTTATAAAAGTCATAAATGCCAAATAAAATTAAGTCATCATAATGACTAAAAAAGATTTGGATTTTAGAGTTGCAATTTTCCTTTTTAAATGCCCTTATTAATTTTTTGCAAATACTGTTAACCTTGTATTTGGAAAATGATGAGGACATTATCACTTGTGTTCTCATTTGTAATAAAACAGATTAACTCAATGTGAAATTTTAAAAAGGCTGAGACACAACAGTAGCCACCTAATGGACCAAAGTATATTGCAGTTAAGTAGCTAAATAGGTGCACTCTGATTACAGGGATGAAAAATGGATCTGTTTACTTGAAGAGAAGAAATTGTTCATAGAACATTAATTATTTTAAGATAAATTAAACACACACACACATATTAACCCCACCTAACTCTCATTCAGTATAAGGTACTGGGCTTATCTAATACAGTTTACATGGGTGAAAAAATTCTGATTTCTGTTATACCTTAGGAAAACAATAACAATGAACTGAACCTTGACTGAATTTGGAAAGTGCAGACTATTATATTTGACAGCAGAAATAAAACTTCATGCAAAATGTTACTGTCCCTCTAAATCAAGTTTTCAAAGTTAGTTTATTGTTTTTCTTAATATGATGTTGAAAATGTCAAAGAAGTTGAAGAGAAAGTTATTTGAGTTCATATTATTTGATCTCTTGCTAATTTTACATTTGTGGGGAGTCACCTGGGTGGCTCAGTAGGTTGAGCATCAGGACTGTTGACCTCATGTTTTGTGAGTTTCAGCCCCGCATCAGACTCTGTGCTGACAGTGCAGAGCTGTTTGGGAGTCTCTCTCTCTTCCTCTCTCTCTGACCTTCCCCATCTCATGCTCATGCTAAAACTCTCTTTCTGAAAAATAAATAAAATAATATAACAAAAACATTTGGGGGATACTATTTTATAATATTGTATTTTTTCTCCTTTTCATAGTATTCTCTATTCCGGTAGAAGCTTTTTCAAAAAAGTTTTTAATTCAAAGTAAGTTTTAATTTTCTATTAGGCAGAGTGGACAAGAGCAAGTATCATTGTGAGTTGGATTCTCTTGCTTCTCCAAAGCATCGATTTTATGAATCACTTAAATTTTTTCCATTTTTATTATGGAAACATATATTACCATGTATATTATTCCTGTTTGCCACCATTCAGTGATTTTGTTCGTTTAGTTCTATTTTTCTCCAGTAACTACTGTAATTTGTCCCGATCCATTCATTAAGATGTCCATGAAACTTAAAATGTAGTTTATTGAATTACATATATTTTTAGTAAGTTTCCAATGTTACAATCAAAGACAAATACTGAATGTTATACATATTATACACATATTTGGGGACAGAATCATTGGGGTTGTATAACAGTGAAAGGCAGAGAAATAATTTTGACCTTATATATAAAAACTTTTGCATTGGTGTGACATCTGGGTGGATCAGTTAGTTAAGTGTCCCTCTTCAGGTCATGATCTCATAGTTTGTGAGTTCAGCTCTGCGTGAGGCTCTTTGGTAACAGCTCAGAGCCTGTACCCTGCTTCAGTTTCTGTATTTCCCTCTTTCTCTGCCCCTCTCCCACTCTTGCTCTGTAATGGTATGATAGTAAACAGCATATATATATATATATATATATATAGATATAGATATAGATATAGATAGATATAGATAGATATAGATAGATATAGATATATATAGGGCCCTTGTACATATTTTATTTTCTGAAAAGATTAGCAGTTCATTAGTTGTGAAATTCAACCAAAACTGTCATGATTAAAAATATGTACTATATGTATATATTTTTTTTAATTTTTTTTTTGAGAGAGAGAGAGAGAGAGAGACAGTGTCAGTAGGGGACGGTCAGAGAGAGCGGGAGACACAGAATCTGAAGACAGGCTACAGGCTCTGAACTAGCTGTCAGCAGAGAGCTAGACGTGGGGCTTGAACCCACGAACTGTGAGATCATGACCTGAGCTAAGCTGGACTCTCAACTGACTATACGTATTTAAAGAATACTATATGTATTTAAGGAATACACACCAATGCACACACACACGATTATTTGCTAAACAATAATATACAACATCATGTAAAAAGTGAACCTACTACATTGATGACTATCTTAGTGTTTCATTGCCACTGTAACAAAATATGACAAATTTCATGGCTCAAAACAATGTAAATTAATTTTCTCACATTTCTATAAGTCAGATATTTAACATGGATATCACTAAGCAAATATCAAAGTGTTTGCATGACTGCATTCCTTTCTGTTGCTTCTAGGGAAGAATCTATTTCCCTGCCTTTTCCAGCTTCTAGAAGCCACCAACATTTCTTAGCTCATGGCTCCCTTTATCCATCTTCAAAGCCAAAAGTGTTACATCTCTCTGATTATTCTTCCATAATATCTCCCTTTGACCTTCCTTTTATGCCTCCAAGTGTTATTTATCTCAAGATTCTCATTCACATCTAAAAAATCCATTTACCATGTAAGGCAATATATTCACAGGTCTCTGTCATTAGGCTGTGGAGGAGTCATTTAGGGGGCCATTATTTTGCCTGCCACAATGACACACATTGTAACATGTTAAATTCTACAAATGAAGTAATAAGCTTTATCTCTCATGCTATTTACTTTCGTATTTAAACAGACAGAAGTTTAATCTAGGGAATTCATAAATTTTAAGCCTCTCAGGCAAAATCAATGTGAAAGCATATAAGCACATATTTGACAAAGTAACTCTTAACATTATGATGATTAGAATACTGATGTCCTAATTACAGAACATTTAAGAAATTTAAGGATGAATGAAATATTTATAGAACAAACATTCTATGTCCCAGCATGTGTGTTCCCCAGTTATATTTATTCCATATATGCATAAACACAGCAATTTGTTTACTTTGGTGATCAAATTAATTGAATGGTTGTTGGATTTATTCAAGTTGTGATGTATAAGCATAATGAATAACTTCAGAGATTTATAGCAATATTCATAATCATAAAATTCTTGAGAATTATCAACAGTTATTGTAGACATATGTAAAATAAATGTTTTATTTTTATTCAAATTCATTATTTAAAACTACAAACATCTAAACAATACTAAGAAATTAGTATAGATAGGTCTTAATTTTAGTTTGGAAAACCCATCATTGTGTACTGTGAATACTAAACTATTTGCTGGCAGAATTAAACATAAATTTTTAAGGTCTGATTGAGTATGTGTATACTGTTTCCATTAATGTTATTTGTGCAAAAAGACTCAACATGTCCCACATGCCAGTATTTATGAGTTTTATTCCTAATTTTTCAAGTGTTTACCTTTGGGAGATCTTAGAGAGTAGGATCACCCTCCAGGCTTCAGCATATACTTTATATAAATAAAAGTTTACAATGATAATCTTCAATGCATACTTATGCTAACACTTAATAAATTTTTAAGATAGTAAATGGAAACTAACTTTTTTTGAACCTCTGACATATATCCAGCATGGTGCTGATCATTTTTACCCTCTCTTACTTAACCCTCATAATATCCCTTTAATTTTATAAGAAAAATGTGTATTTGTCTAAAGATATATGTTAAAGACCATGTATCATCAATATGCCTGCTTTTGGGTTAAGGGAGAGTCCATACTCAAGCAACATGAAAACTTTGGATCACAGAAGATATTTCCCTTTGTGTCTTCTTTTGTGTCAGGAACGGATCCAAGAGAGTCCTTCTTCTGTTCCTTCTCTGGAGGATAATCATTGTCCTGGGAGTCAGACTTCCTCCCACCCCAGCAGCAGTGTGTCCAGCTCTCCTTCTCAGATGGATCACCATTCAGAGAGGATGGGGAAGTATCTCACCCAAAACTAGGAATTTAAAGAAATTCTTTCAGGAAATTCTCCATAAGTTAATAAAAAGTGGATAAAGAAGCTGGGGAGCTGATGCCTCCTTAAAAATGGCTTTTAAAAAATAGTTTATTGTCATATTGGTTTCCATATATCACCCAGTGATCTTCCCCACAAGGGCCCTCTTCCATTACCACCACCCCCTTCATCCTCCCCCTCCCGCTGCAACCCTCGGTTCATTTTCACTATTCAATAGTCTCTCATAATTTGCATCCATCTCTCTCCCCAACTCTCTTTCCCCATTCCCCCTCCCTATGATCCTCTGTTAGGTTTCTTCCGTTAGACCTATGAGTGAAAACATATGGTATCTGTCCTTCTTTGCCTGAATTATTTCGCTTAACATGACACCCTCGAGGTCTATCCACTTTCCTACAAATGGCCATATTTCATTCTTTCTCATTGCCATGTAGTACTCCATTGTGTAGGTATGTGTATATATATATATATACCATATCTTCTTGATCCATTCATAGGGTGATGGACATTTAGGCTATTTCCCATGATTTGGCTATTGTAGAAATTGCCACTATGAACATTGGGGGGTACATGAGTCCCTATGCATCAGGCCTCCTTTATCCCTTGGGTAAATCTGCAGCAGTGCTATTGCTGGGTAACAGGGGAATTCTATTGATAGTTTTTGAGAAACCTCCATACTGTTTTCCAGAGCGGATGTACCAGTTAACATGCCCACTAACAGTGTAGGAGGCTGCCCGTTTCTCCACATCCACGCCAGCATCTATAGTAGCATGATTTGTTCATTTTAGCCACTCTGACTGGTGTGACATGGTATCTCAGTGTAGTTTGGATTTATATTTCCCTGACGATGAGTGATGATGAGCATCATTTCATGTGTGTGTTGGCCATCTGGATGTCCTCTTTGGAGAAGTGTCTGTTCATATCTTCTGCCCATTTTTTGAAAAAAGAGTATATTGTCAAATTGGTTTCCATCTAACACCCAGTGCTCTTCCCCACAAGTGCCTTCCTCCATTACCACCACCTCTTTTCCCCCTCCCCCTCCCCCTTCAACCCTCGGTTCATTTTCAGTATTCAATAGACCCTCAGGTTTGGAGTCCCTCTCTCTCCCCAACTCTCTTTCCCTCTTCCCCTCCCCATGGTCCTCCATCAGGTTTCTCCTGTTCTCCTGTTAGACCTAAGAGTGCAAACATATGGTATCTGTTCTTACCCGCCAGCGAATATCATCCTCATTGGGGAAAAACTGAGAGATTTCCCCCTGAGATCAGGAACACAACAGGGGTGTCCACTCTCACCATTGTTGTTTAACATAGTCCTGGAAGCCCTAGCATCAGAAATCAGACAACAACAACAACTAAAAATAAAAGGCATCAGAATTGGCAAAGAAGTCAAACATTCACTTTTCACAAATGATGATACTCTACATGGAAAACCTGATTGAGTACATCAGAAGCCTTCTAGAACTGATCAATGAATTCAGTAAAGTAGCAGGGTACAAAATCAATGTATAGAAATAGGTTGAATTCTTATACACCAATAATGAAGCAGCATAAAGAGAAATCAAGAAACTGATTCTGTTCACAATTGCATGAAAAAACCATAAAATACCTAGGAGTAAACCTCACCAAGGATGTAAAAGACCTATATGATGAAAACTATAGAAAACGTATGAAGGAAATTGAAGAAGACACCAAGAAACGGAGAAACAGTCCATGCTCATGAATCGGAAGATTAAACATTGTGAAAATGTCATTATTGCCCAAAGAAATCTACACATTCAAAGCAATCCCCATCAAAATTGCACCTGTGTTCTTCTCAAAGATAGAACAAGCTATCCTCAAATTTGTATGGAACCACAAAAGACCTTGAAGAGCCAACGTTATATTGAAGAAGAAAACCAAAACGGGAGGCATCACAATCTCAGACCTTAGCCTCTACTACAAAGCTGTCATCATCAAGACAGTATGGTATTGGCACAAAAACAGGCACATAGACTAATGGAATAGAATAGAGAACCCAGGACTGGGCCCACAAATGTATGGGCAATTAATTTTTGACAAAGCAGGAAAGAGTATGCGATGGAAAAAAGACTCCCTCTTTAGCAGGTGGTGCTGGGAGAACTGGACAGCAACATGCAGAAGAATGAAACTAGACCACTTTCTTACACCATACACAAAAAGAAACTCAAAATGGCTGAAGGACCTGAATGTGAGACAGGAAACCATCAAAACCCTCAAGGAGAAAGTAGGAAACAACCTCCTTGACTTCAACCACAGCCATTTCCTACTCGACACATCCCCAGAGGCAAGGGAAATGAAAGCAAAAATGAACTTTTGGAACCTCATCAAGATACAATTCTTCTGTGTTGCAAAGGAAACAATCAAGAAAACTAACAGGAAACTGACAGAATGGGAAAAGATAGTTTCAAATGACATACCAGATAAAGAGCTAGTATCCAAAATCTACAAGGAACCGACCAAACTCCACACCCACAAAACAAATACCCCAGTGAAGAAATGGGCAGAAGTCATAAGCAGACACTTCTCCAAAGAGGACATCCAGATGGCCTACAGGCACCTGAAACGATGCTCAGCATCACTCATCATCAGGGAAGCAGAAATCAAAACCACACTGAGATACCACCTCACGCCAGTCAGAGGGTCTAAAATGAACAAATCAAGAGACTGTAGATGCTGGTGAGGGTGTTGAGAGACGGGCACCTTCCTACACTGTTGGTGGGAATGTAAGCTCGTGCAGCCGCTCTGGAAAACAGTATGGAGGTGCCTATTTTTCCCGTGTGGAGTTTGGTGAGTTCCTTGTAGATTTCTGCACTGTAAAGGAAACAGTCACAAATGGTTTTTTGAAGTGGTCTTTTTTTTTTTTTTTTTTTGCTGAAGCAATATGAACAACAAAATAAAACTTAAAGTGTTTTAAGTTTCTTCCTACGAAGAGCCTTTATGTACTGTGTCACTTCACTGAATTCCATGGGAACAATATGATGGGATTTTTGTAGAAGATATGCCAGTTCAATATGTTAATATTTAATAGTTTATGTGATACAATACACTTGCTACATTGACAGCATCCTTTGAATAATGAAAAATAAAATATATTTTAAACAGTTGATCATTTAGAGTGATTAAAAAGTGAATAACTATATAATTTGCTACTATCTCAATAATTTAAATTTAAAATGTTTAACATGATTTCCGCTTTATGTTTCTTATCATCTCACGAGTCTTACACCATAGATAGTATTCCAAAAATACCGTAATGTTATTGTCAGTGTTATGACATATGGAACACTTGAATCTAGCCATAGTTCTAGCACTGACTAGCTATGAAAATGTTACTTGGGTATGTAACTTAATCATGGATTTCTTTACCTAACATGGAAATAATTACTGTCACGCCTAATGCACTGGATTTTTCTGAGGTCAAATGAAATAATATGTGGAAAAACACTTCAGAAACTTAAGATGCTATGGAAATGTGAGGGATAAGTACTATTTTTAACTGTGTAGTTTTACCTTGATGGCTTAGCATCCCTTGCTGTCTGATTTTACTCAGGTATGCAAATGTTACCATGTTGTAACAAATTCTCATTTAGTATATAACAATTAGGAACCAAGTGAGCTAGGTAAAATCTTTATTAATCTTCTATACCTACACAATCCAATTTCTTATATATCCATTTAATTTAGGAAAACTTATTTCTGTTTTTCTTTTAGTCTTACTCTTTAAGGACGTTCCTTACATGTACTCTAAATTTTACACTTTAGAATAGTGATTGCTTTAAGATTCTCCAAAACAATGCTTTGTGGGGGCGGGGATGGTAGGAGAGAAGAGTAATTCGAGCGATTAGTGGAGGTGGTAGGTTCAGAATTTTTGCTAGGGAAGGATAAAGATGATTTCTCCCTTGTGGAAATTCACGCAAGTCTCACTTAGCCTCTCAATATTACACATTGTTTGTGACGCATAGTATACTCAATGAATCTCAAATCTGATTCTCCATTATAATTGCAAATGCTGTGGAACATTTACAAATATAGATGCCCAGACTACATGCTCAGAATCTGTTTTACCTAGTCTGGAATAGAGCTTGGCAGCAGCGTTTTGTTTTTATTTTCAGTTCTCTTCATCAGATTCTAAAATGCAGCCAGAGTTAAGAAATACTGAGCTAGAGGCTAAAGTCTGGGATTGTGATGCCTCCTGTTTTGGTTTTCTTCTTCAATATTACTTTGGCTCTTCGGGGTCTTTTGTGGTTCCATAGGAATTTGAGGAGAGCTTGTTCTTTCTTTGAGAAGAACACAGGTGCAATTTTGATGGGGATTGCATTGAATGTGTAGATTGCTTTGGGTAGTAATGGCATTTTCACAATGTTTATTCTTCCGATCCATGAACAGGGAATGTTTTTCCATTTCTTGGTGTCTTCTTCAATCTCTTTCATAAGCTTTCTATAGCTTTCATCATATAGGTCTTTTACATCCTTGGTTAGGTTGACTCCTAGGTATTTGATGGTTTTTCGTGCAATCGTGAATGGGATCAGTTTCTTGACTTCTCTTTCCGCCGCTTCATTTTTGGTGTATAGGAATGCAACTGATTTCTGTACATTGATTTTGTACCCTGCAACTTTACTGAATTCGTTGATCAGTTCTAGAAGGCTTTTGGTGGAGTCTGCCAGGTTTTCCATGTAGAGGATCATGTCATCCTCGAAAAGTGAAAGTTTGACTTCTTCTTTGCCAATTCTGATGCCTTTTATTTCCTTTGGTTGTCTGATTGCTGATGCTAGGACTTCCAGCACTATGTTAAACAGCAGTGGTGAGAGTGAACACCCCTGTCGTGTTCCTGATCTTAGGGGAACAGCTCTAAGTTTTTCCCCATTGAGGATAATATTGGCTGTGGGCTTTTCATAAACTGCTGTTATAATGTTTAGGTAAGTTCCTTCTATTCCGACTTTCTCAAAGATTTTAATTAAGAAAGGGGGCTGTATTTTGTCTAATGCTTTTTCTGCGTCTATCTACAGGATCATATGGGTTTTTTTTCCCTTTCTTTTGTTAATGTCATGGATCACACTGATGAATTTGCAAATATTGAACCATCCCTGTAACCCAGGAATGAATCCCACTTGATCATGAAGGATAATTCGTTTTATATGCTGTTGAATTCGATTTGTCAGTATCTTGTTGAGTATTTTTGTATTTGTCTTCATTAAGGATATAGGTCTGTAGTTCTCTTTTTTGGCTGGGTCTCTGTCTGGTTTGGGTATCAAGGTGATGCTGGCTTTGTAGAATGAGTTTGGAAGTTTTCCTTCTATTTCTATTTTTTGGAATAGTGTGAGAAGAATGGGTATGAGCTCTGCATTAAATGTCTGGTAGAATTCCCCTGGGAAGCCATCTGGCCCTGGGCTCTTATCCATTGGGAGATTTTTGATAACGGATTTGATTTCTTCACTCGTTATGGGTCTATTCAGACTTTCTATCTCTTCCCGTTTGAGTTTTGGCAGTGCATGTGCATTTAGGAATTTGTCCATTTCTTCTAGGATGTCCAGTTTGCTGGCATAATTTTTTATAGTGATCTCTGATGATTGCTTGTATTTCTAAGGGGTTAGTTGTAATAGATCCGTTTTCGTTTATGATTCTGTCTATCTGGGTGCTCTCCCTTTTCTTTTTGAGGAGCTGTCATCATCAAGATAGTGTGGTATTGACACAAAAACAGACACATAGACTAATGGAATAGAATAGAGAACCCAGAGCTGGGCCCACAAATGTATGGGCAATTAATTTTTGACAAAGCAGGAAAGAGTATGCGATGGAAAAAAGACTCCCTCTTTAGCAGGTGGTGCTGGGAGAACTGGACAGCAACATGCAGAAGAATGAAACTAGACCACTTTCTTACACCATACACAAAAAGAAACTCAAAATGGCTGAAGGACCTGAATGAGACAGGAAACCATCAAAACCCTCAAGGAGAAAGTAGGAAACAACCTCATTGACCTCAACTGCAGCAATTTCCTACTCAACATATCTCCAATGTCAAACGAAGTGAAAGCAAAACTGAACTCATGAAGATAAGGAGCTTCTGCACTGCAAGGGAAACAATCAAGAAAACTAATAGGTAACCGACAGAATGTGAAAAGATAGTTTCAAATGACATACCAGATAAAGGGCTAGTATCAAAAATCTACAAGGAACTCACCAAATTTCACACCCAAAAAACAAATAACCCAGTGAAGAAATGGGCAGAAGTCATAAGCAGACACTTCTCTAAAGAGGACATCCAGATGGCCTACAGGCCCATGAAATGATGCTCAACATCACTCATCACCAGGGAAACACGAATCAAAACCACGCTGAGATATCATCTCACGCAAGTCAGAGTGGCTAAAATGAATATATCAAGAGACTATAGATGCTGGCGAGGGTGTGGAGAGACGAGCACCCTCCTACACTGTTGGTGGGAATGTAAACTGTTGCAGCAGCTCTGGAAAACAGTGTGGCACTTCCTCAAAAAACTATCAATAGAACTCCCATATCACCCAGCAATAGCACTGCTAGGGATTTACCCAAGGGATACAGAAGTGCTGATGCATAGGAGCACATGTACCCCAATGTCATTGCAGCACTGTCAACAATAGTTAAACATGGAAAGAGTCTAAATGCCCATCATCACCTGATGAGTGGATCAAGAAGATGTGCTATATATATACAGTGGAGTATTACATGGCCATGAGATAGAATGAAATATGGCAATTTGTAGGAAAGTGGATGGACATCGATGGTGTCATGCTAAGCAAAAGAAGTAAGGTGGAGAAGGACAGATACCATATGCTTGTACTCATAGGTCTAACAGTAGAACAGGAGAAACCTAATGGAGGACCAGGTCGAGGGGAAGAGGGATAGAGAGTTGGGGAGAGAGAGGGGCACAAAGCCTGAGAGACTACTGAATACTGAAAATGAACTGAGGGTTGAAGGGGAAGGGGGAGGGGGGAAAAGAGGTGGTGGTGTTGGAGGAGGGCACTTGTGGGGAAGAGCAGTGGGTGTTGTATGGAAACCAATTTGACAATAAACTATTTAAAAAAAAAGAAATACTGAGCTACCACTTGAAGCTAGTGACCCTCAGAAAGTAAGTTTAATTCCTGGAAAATGTGACAGATCTTCTAGCTCTGCTTTGTCACAGCTTTTGGACACACACCACCTGATTGTTATAACACTGTGCAACTGATTTAAGGGAGTGTGAGCAAGACAAGCAGATATAGCCAGAATACCATTAATGAATCAATAAACCAAAACACACATTATTCTGTCAGAATAATCTTTGTATTGATGAAGGGGGAGGAGAAAGAAAAGGGAGAGAGAGAGATTATTGAGTGCTGGCTAAAAGCAGAGCATATAGGGAAATATACTTTGTGATAGATACATTGTAAAAGAAAGGTATCTTACACTTAGAAGTAAAATCAAATATTTCCAAAGCAATGTAATATTCTTAAAAATATATTAAGCACATAAAACATTTCTAAATCCACTGGCAGTAATTAGACTGTCTATGCACATTACCAGTTATCCAAGAATGATCGTAGGATGTATAAAAATATTTGATGATTTCTGGTTTAAATTGATCATATTTTATTTATAGAGCATTACAATGTTTTAATAAAATATTTTTAAAAACTGAATTAAATGACCAACTATGACAATTGGCCTGTTTTTTCTCTTTCAATAGAAATTTTGTGAAGGAGCATTTATAGTAATTACCAGAAAGTTTTACTTCACCTTTTAATTTTGCTGTATGTATTTGCAATAGCTTTATAAAGTGAGGAGTGATATATCCCAAAAATACTTTGGGAAATATATTATTAGTCATTTAGGTAAATATAGCTAATTCACATATGACTTTTAAAAGAAGAAATATTTAAAATGATTTTAAGAAAATATGTGGGCCATATTCATGTGCCATATATTAATTCCACTTTTAAAATTGACATGATTAAAGCAGCCTATTGATTTTTAAATTAGATAATCATCAGCCCCAAAGTCTCCACTGTTTCACAAGTAGAGGTGTATACAATTCATGTTATTTGTTATTCGAGTAAAATAGCTATTTATGTAATACTTTTCTGCCTTTATTTTGGGTATTTTGCAATAAAATTATTCAATTATATCTTTTATTTATAGTCATGATGCCCAACAATAGAGAAGAACTTATTGTTGACCAGGAAAACCGACCAAACATCAAAAAATCCCAAAGGGATAATAAAGGTAAAATGATTTTTGCTTATTTGACTGAGATATAAACATTAGTAACTGAATTAATATTTCAGTACTGTATATTTCCTAAACAAAATATATTTGTACTCTCTTTGGATAAATTTTTATGGTAGAAAAAAATTATGTTTACTTGAGACTTGCTCATTCGACGTTCTAAATTACATAATAGCCTAAAGTTTTTCTGTGCCTGTGGTTGGAAACTTTACTTTAAACCCTTTTATTATGCCTGATCAGAGACCTCTGACTCTCTTTTTATTATATATTCACTTTGTTAACCATGTTTAAATGACTCACCATTTGATGGTTATGACTAAAAAACCGAGTTGCTGTCATGAAGAAGAATGTTCCCCTCAACCAACAAAAGAGATTTTTTTAAATATATGCTAATTTGGGTATTTCAAATGAAAGTTTAACAAGTTACTCCAGCCATGTATTTATCTGGAATGTTGATAGATATAATGTCAATGTAGCTTTTGATCCACTGAGATACATGAATCATTTCTGCACAGTATCCACTTTTATTTTTTGATATGAGTTTAAATAAGGTAGGAAGAGTAAGAATTTCAAAGTTATGCTATCGTGATATAAAACTGAGTACAACATTGAAAGACTAAAATGTAAAGGAAAAAAACATATTGGCATAGATTATAGGCTATACATTGTGCTTGTCATTATGAGTTAAACAGTAACAGTAAGCTAAAGAGCATAAACCAACACATAATTTATCAGATCATCAGATGGTCTGTTTTTACTTCAGAATAGGATGTATTTTTCTAAGTCTACTAAAGATACTCAATATATAGAAAAAAGACCCCATGAGCTGAGGAGTTAATGGAGAAATTTATCTCTCTTCTCTAGACTGAATTTCCTAATTATATAGATAAGCATTTTAGTTAAAATTTGGAATGACATTTTAATTTCATTGATCCATGGTTAGTTTTCTTGCTACATGTTTGTCATTTTTTATCCAAATGCTGAAAGGCTATACTCTCTGGGGCTCCAAGATGTAAATGACTGATCTCCAAATACTTGTCAGAAAGGAAGAAGTCAGTTTCAGTATATTAAAATACCTAAACTCTTACATAGATAATGAAATTCTAGTTAAAGATGAAATTTAATTCTTAACCCAGTAACAATTTGTTACTCTTTACCACCATTCATGACTATTTAAATGACAGTGAAATTAAAATAAATTAAAGCAACTTTCCTAGGAAAAGCTGTACAAAAAACATATGATTCTTTTGGAACTGCAATCCCCATAAAAATGGCATTTAGGACTGGTCTGTTTGCTGCAGTGCTCAAGTACACACTACAATGTCATATGAAAAATCAGCTGGAAAGTTAGTAAAGATGTACAGTAACTGATAAAATACACAGTGATACATACTGGCATTTCTGACACTTTTGCTGTGGAATAGCAGTTTTACTCATTTCAATCAAATAGATTGGTCACGCATTCTGATGAGGACATTAATAGAAAGGAGTTACATATAAAATTGCACCCAAGTTACAGTGCAAAACTCTATTTTTGATGTCAAATTCCACCAGTTATATATGTGATATTAAGATAAAATATATTTTCAATATATTTGAGTTATAAGGAAATGAAGTTAAAGTGGATGACCTAATATTTATAGGATATGACAAGTAAGGTGTTTATACATCTGTGGTGGACAAATGTTTTCACATCTGTTTTGAGTTACATCATCATGATTTAAAGCTATGGAAATTATAAAATGTGAGCTTTGATATGTGAAAATTTCAGAAAAATGAAAAAAATGCCATGAGAGTAAACTCCATGTAGCCCACCTCTTTCTGTGCCTTGTAAAATTAGGCATTGACATTGCATTACATATCTCATTAATTTGCATTTCTCTTTGAATTTTCATATACAGATTATTTCCAACTATATGATCTGGCATTTCCTGGAAGTGAAGTCCACTTAGACTGTTTCCAAAATGGCTTACCAAAATTGGTACTTTAGTTTTGACTCAAGTATTTGGACTAAATTGACTGATCAGTCAAGTGAAGACTTTGATTTTATTTTTCCACAGGCTTTGTCAAAGAAATTGAGTAAATCAATTGCATGTTATAACATTATGTTCCATGGTTTTAAATGTATTCACTGTGGTTAACCCATGTGGAAGCAAAGGCAAAAAACAAGATCCTCTGCCCATGACAGCCACTGGTCTCCCAAACCACTAGCAGGAATATAGGTTTTTAGTATTTTGCATTTCATGTTGAATGCATTTTTTGAAAACTTTACATGTGCAAGAAGCACTGATGATCAAATCTGGAATTCTATAGAAACAGTGGGACAATAAATTAATCATCTATCCCAGGACTTCAATCCACTGAACCATCACATTTTAATTCAGTCCGCAGGCTACAGATGAAAAGCTAATCATTATAATTTCTTTCGATCATCAGAATCTAAAGTATATATCTTTTAGACTATCATATTTGTTTTTATGCAAAATGACTAATTTCAGTTTAAGGGAGGATTTCGGCTATATATTCACACTCTAATAATGTAAATATTCTCTATTCAATCAAATGTTTTTCTCTCTTTGTTCCTGAGAGAATGCTAGATACTGCACTAAAACTTTGAGACCAAGTGATACTATTTAGGTTTTGGGAAATGTTTATTGATTCTGGTTAAAGTAGAAAATATATCTTCCTAAATATTATATTATTTTGTTTTCTTTAATTTATTTTTTAATAGTTTATTGTCAAATTGTTTTCCATATAACACCCAGTGCTCTTCTCCACAAGTGCCCTTTCCATCACCTCCACCTCTTTCCCCCCTCCCACTTCCCCTTCAACTCTCAGTTCATTTTCAGTATTCACTAGTCTCTCAGGTTTTGTGTCCCTTTCTCTCCCAACTCTCTTTCCCTCTTCCCCTCCCTCTGGTCCCCCATTAGGTTTCTCTTGCTCTCCTGTTAGACCTATGAGTGCAAACATATGGTATCTGTCTTTCTCTGCATGACTTATTTCGCTTAGCATGACACTCTCGAGGTCTATCCACTTTGCTACAAATGGCCATATGTCATTCTTTCTCATTGCCATGTAGTGCTCCATTGTGTGTGTGTATATATATATATATATATATATATATATATATATACACACACCACATCTTCTTGGGATCTATTACAACCAATCCCTTAGAAATACAAGCAATCATCAGAGATTACTATGAAAAATTATATGCCAACAAACTGGACAACCTAGAAGAAATGGACAAATTCCTAAATGCACGTGTATGCCAAAATTCAAACGGGAAGAGATAGAAAACATGAATAGACCGATAACCAGTTAAGAAATCGAATCTGTTATCAAATTTCTCCCAATTAATAAGAGCCCAGGGCCAGATGGCTTCCCAGGGGAATTCTACCAGACGTTTAAAGCAGAGCTAATACCCATTCTTCTCAAATGATTCCAAAAAATAGAAATAGAAGGGAAATTTCCAAACTGATTCTATGAAGTCAGTATCACCTTGATACCCAAACCAGACAGAGACCCAGAAAAAAAAAGAGTGAACTAGAGACCAATATCTAATGAATACAGATGCAAAAATACTCAACAAGATACTGGCAAATCGAATTCAACAGCATATAAAAAGAATTATCCATCATGATCAAGTGGGATTCTTTCCTGGATTACAGGGCTGGTTCAATATTCACAAATCCATCAACGTGATACATCACATTAACAAAAGAAAGGATATGATTCTGTCGATAGATGCAGAAAAAGCATTTGGCAAAATAAGCACCCTTTCTTAATATATTATTTTGAATGAGAGGCAAATGTATTGGGCCACGTAAAAGACAAAACTCATTACAAATAACCTTTATCATGAAGGTAAACTACATAAAGGAAAGTGGAATATATAGTTTTATGCAATTATGCTATTCAGTGATTCTAAATACAGATGAGAGGAAGAAGGGGCATATCTCACTGGAAATTTTCTTCTCGCAATAATCATGCCTTGGCTAAACCTCATTGAGTATGATGATGCACTGTGCAAACCTTGGAAATTTTCTTTGGATTACCTTCATTTAAATTTTTAAATTTAGAAACAATTGTCAATTGACAATAAGTTGCAAAAAGAATACAGAAAACTCTTGTGTTTCTTTCTCTTTTTTTTGTTTTTCTTTTGTGTTTTTTGTTTTTTTTAATTTATAATAGTTTATTGTCAAATTGGTTTCCATATAACACCAGTGCTTCTTCCCACAAGTGCCCACCTCCATGACCATCACCCCCTTCACCTTTTCCCCCTCCCCCTTCAGTCCTTGGTTCCTTTTCAGTATTCAATTATCATTCATGATTTGTGTCCCTCTCTCTCTCCAACTCTCTTTTTCCCTTCCCCTCCCTCCCAATTGTCCTCTGTTAAGTTTCTCCTGTTAGATTTATGAGTGCAGGGGAATATAAATCAAAACCACACTGAGATACCACCTCACTCAGGTCAGAGTGGCTAAAATGAACAAATCAAGAGACTATAGATGCTGGCGAGGGTGTGGAGAGATGGGCGCCCTCCTACAGTGTTGGTGGGAATGTAAACTGGTGCAGCCGCTCTGGAAAACTGTGTGGAGGTTACTCAAAAAACTATTGATAGTACTCCCCTATGACCCAGCAATAGCACTGCTAGGGATTTACCCAAAGGATACAGAAGTGCTCATGTATATGAGCACATGTATCTTGTATTTCAACCAGTTTCTCCTGATGGCAAAGTCTCCTACAACAGTATATATAATATGAAATTCAGAAAATTTACATTGATATAACCAAAAACCTTATTCAAATTTCACCAGTTTTACACACAACCTTTGGTGTGTATGTCTATGTGTGCATTCCTATGGAATTTTATAACATGTATAAAGTTGTGTAACTCCCCCACAAATCTGTATATGTTCCATCACCACAAGGTTTTCTTCTGCTGTTTTCTTATTGTCTATCCCCACCCCATGGCCCTTAGCTTCTGAGAACTACTAAGCTGTTTTCCATCTCTATAATTCCATCATTCTAAGAATGTTCTAAAAATGGAATCATACAGTACGTGGGTTTTTGAGATTACCATTTATTTTACTCAACTTACATCCCTTAATATTTATCAAAATTGTGTCCTGTGTCAATAGTTTTTCCTTGTTGTTGTTGGGTAGTTGTGTAATCACTGATACATTGTAGGGCATCTTGTTTCCTGTTTTTGCATATTATTTATAAAGCTTCTGTTAACATTTGTGTACATGTTTTTATGTAGTATAACTTTCACTTCTACGGGAGCAATGTCCTAAAATGCAATTTCTGGGTCATATGGTAAGTGTGTGTATAGTTTATAACACCAAATCTTGTCTCAGGTGCCTGGACCAGTTTTATATTCTCACCAGCAGTATATGAGTGGTCTAAGTTCTCCACATCCTTGCCAACATTCTGTGTTGTCTTGCTTATAATTAGCTTTCCTTATAGGTGTCTGTAGTGATATCATTGTGATTTTAACTTGCATTTCCCTACTGGTTAGTGATATTGAACTACTTATCTGTATATTCTCCTTGTTGAAATGTTCCTTTCTTGTCTTAATCTCTATTTTTTAATTGGTTTGCTTGTTTCCATATTGTTGAAATTTGAGTTTTTTATATATTCTAGATGCAAGTCCTTTGTCAAATATGTGGTTTGCAAATATTCCCCCCACTCTGTAACTTATATTCTCTTAACAAGGTCTTATGCACAACAAAAGCATTTAATTTTGATGAAGTTCAATTTGCTATTGTTTTTTTTTTTTCTTTCTCTAATACGGTGCTTTTAGTGTCAAGTATACAATCTTATTGCCTGGCCCTAGATCCTGAAGTTTTTCTTTTATGTTTTCTTCCAAGAGTTTTATAGTTTCACCTTTTAAATTTATGATCATGATCTCAGATCAAGATACTTTTGTTTTTCTGTTCCAGCACCATTTGGTGAAAAGGTTATTTTTCCTTTATTGATTTTTTGTACTTTTGTCAAAAATCAGTAATCTTTACTTGCCTAGGGCTTTTTCGGGGTAATTTATTTAGTTTTATTTATTTATTTACCTATATCTCTTCCAATACCATGAACTTGACTATTAAAGCTCCATAATAAGCTTTAATATCAGACTTATTCCTCCTATTTTATTCTTCTTCAAGATTGTTATGGATCTCCTAAAGCCTATGCCTTTATAATATATTTTATAAAAGCTACATTAAGTCCATAAAAATCCTTGCTGGAATTTGGTAAGAATTGCATTAAACCTATAGATTAATTTTTTTAAAAATTGACATTTTCACTATTTTGATTTTCTTAATCCATCAATACAGTACGTTTTTCCGTTTATTTTTATTTGATTTGATTTCTTTCATCAGCAAATTTAGCTTTTGGCATTTAAGTCCTATACAAGATTTGTTAAACATATACATAAATATTTCATTACTTGTACAATTATAAATGGTTTTGGAATTTCAAATTCTGTTTTCTCATCACTTCTTTCTTAGGAATAGAAACACTGGTAATTTGTATATGTTGATCTTGTATCCTGGTATCATATTTAACCTCACTCATAGCTCAAAAACATTTTTGGTTTGTTTTAATTCTTGGAATTTTCTGCATAGACAATCAGGCCATGCCATCTGAAGATAAAGACAGTTTTGTTTCAACCTTTTTTATTTGTATGCTTTTTATCTCTTTTTGTTCTGCCTTATGGGGGCAGGATTTTCATTACTACATTGAATATTAGTGGTGAAAGTGGACATCCTTGGCTTGTTCCTTATTTTCTTTAATGTTTATGTATATATTTTTGAGAGAGAGAGAGAGAGCGACAGAGACAGAGAAAGAGAGATCTTGTATGAGTAAGAGAAAGAACAGAGAAGGATGAAGACAGAGAATTCCAAACACTAGGACAGTGCAGGGTCAGACATGGTGCTTGATCCCACAAAACATGAGATCATGACCTGACCAAAAACCAAGAATCAGATGCTTAACTGACTGAGCCACCTAGGCGTCCTAGATTTTTTCCTGTTTTTAACAGGAAAGCATTCAGATTATCAACACTATGTTTGATGTTCTTTGTAGATGTCTTTGTTGATACTCTTTATCAAGTTGAGGTAATTTATCTTTGTGGCTAATTTGCTGAGAGGTTTTTGTTTTTGTTTTTGTTTTTTGTTCATGAATGGGTGTTAGATTTTGTTAAATACATTGTCTACATATATTTATAGGATCTTATGATTTTTCATTTTAACTTGGTCATATAGTAAAATACATTGGCTGATTCTCCAGTGCTAAAACAACCTTACATACCTGGAATAAATCACACTTGATCATAATGTCTAATTTTTTTGTACATTGTTGAATTTGTTTTGCTAATTTTGTTTTGAATTTTTCATCTATGCTCAGGAGGGATTGACCTGCAGTCTGGTTTTTGTAATGGCTTCATATTTAGTATCAGAGTAACACTTGTCTCATAAAAAGAATCAAAAAAATGTTTCCTTTTTCTTATTTTCTGGAAGAAATTATGTAGAACTGGTCTTAATTCTTCCTAAAATTCTTGGTAGAGTTGCCCAATGAAACATCTGTGTGCTGTTATTTCATTTGGGGGATGGGTTAAATTCTGAGTTTTAATTCATTTGATAGTTACTCAGACTATTTTTCTTATTAGGCAAGTTTGAATAGTTTGTGTTTTTTTTTTTTTTTTGAGGGGCTGGTCCATTTCCTTCAACTTCTTTAATTTATGTGTTTAGTATTTTTTATAATATTTTTTTTATTATTTATATCAGTGGGGTCTGTGGTAATATTTCCTTTTAAATACTGATATTGGTAATTATGTCTCTTTTTTTGTCTTTATCATTCTAGCTAGAGTTTTTCAAATTTTATTGATCTTTTCAAAGAATAGGCTTTTATTTCTTTAATTTTATTTATTGTTCTGTTTACAGTTCCATTGATTTCTGTCCTTACCTTTATTTTTATGTTTTTTTTTCTGCTTGCTCTGGTTTTATTTTGCTATTCATTTCTTTATTTTCTGAAGGTAGGAGATTATATAATTTATTTTACCTCTTTTCTCATTTCTAAGATAAACATGTAATGCTATAAAATTTTATTTCAGTACTGCTTTAGCTGAGATCCACAAAATGATATGATGTATTTTTAATTTCATTCAGTTTGAAGTTTCTTATAAATATTTTACTTATATGTTTGTGTTTTCTGTTCTTTATTTATGTTTGTTTTTGAGAGTGAGAGAGAAAGAAACAGAGTATGAGCCAGGGAAGGGCAGAGATAGAGGGAGACACAGAATCCAAAGCAGGCTCCAGGCTCTGAACACATAGCCCCACATGGAGCCTAAACCCATGAACCACGAGATCATGACCTGAGCCATTGTCAGACACTTACGTGACTGAGCCAACCAGGTGCCCCTGCTTTTTTTATTCTTTATTTCTTCCTGATGTTCAATTTTTGTCTCTTATTTTTTTCAGTTAAGAAAATTATTTTAGCCACTGTTTTTCTTTAGCCATTTTTTAAAATGAAAAGTTGGCTGGCAACCAGTTCTTAGTTGTCCATCTGAGAATATCTTATTTTGTCTTCATTTCTAAGAATATTTTCACCAGATATTTATTTCTAGTTGATAGTTATTTTTTCAGCACCAGAAAAATGTTGTAACATTTCACTCTATCCTCTATGGTTTTGTATTAAAAATCCCTTGTTTTTTAAAATTGTTTTTCCTTCAAATGGGGTGGAGTTAAGATGGCAGAGTAGTAGGAGGATCATATGCTTGCCTTGTCCCTTGAACACAGTTAGACACAATATAAAATACAAAATACAATACAAAATAATTCTGAACAACCAAGAAATTGATATGAGGACTGAGAGAACAAACTGCTCAACTAGAGGGAGACAAGAGGCTGCATTATGGAAAGTAGGAGGTGTATAAAGATGGGATTTGGGGGTTAGAAGGATCATGGATGCTGTAGAGGGGAGGGCTCTATAATCACAGAGAGAATAGGGGAGAGAGAGAGAGAGAGAGAGAGAGAGAGAGAGAGAGAGAGAGAGAGAGAGAGAGACAGGGAGGGGAGGGAGAGAGAAGTGCACAGGGATTGCACAAAGAACACTTTCCCCAAACCATTGACAAGGGAAATGAGAGGGGCTGATTATGGTGAGTTTTAACAACCAGTGGAGCTCAAGAACTGGAGTTTTAGAAGACCATTCCATGGTCAGTGTTGAGCCCAATGGGTGAAGCAGTGTTCCTATGGAAAAGGAGGGCCGAGGCCTGGGAGCAGACAACAAAATCAGAGGATCCCCTGGGGTACACTAGAAGACAGTTTCCACTTCTTGGAATGTATCTGGGAAAGGTGACATTGCCTCTTGGGGACAAAAGAGCTGGCAGGCCAAATTATACTGTTCTATTCCTTTTTTTTTTTTTTTTTTTGCATGCAAAAGCAAAGGGCTTTATTACGGGTTTAGGCTCGCCGGGGCCTAAACTCGGGCTCACAGACTTTACTGGAGTGGTGGATTCATGCCGAGAGCCCCGAACAAAGGTGGGGTAGGGCTTTTATGAGTTTGGGGAGGGGGAGTTACAGGAAATTGTGACACAGGTACAGGGGTCCAATCATTATTATACAATATTATTGACAGCAGGTTTAACCATTAACATTGCCTAGAGTATTTGTTACTTTTGGCGGGACCCAATCACAACATTTAGAGTCCAATTATTATTATCCAATTACAACATTTAGAGTGTTAACCAATCACAGAGTAGACCCAAGACCCAGGACCCTCACATAGGGTGTAACTAGCCTTATGCAATAACTGATTACCTGTAGCTTCTATTTCTAGGCCTGCCCTTAGGAATGTTAAGGGTATTACAAGGGTGGTCCCTCTTGCCTTGGGCAATGTGTGCCCTTCTATTGTCTCAAACCTGCGTCCTTACATTCCCCCCTCTGTCTTGTAACTGACTCAATCCTGGGTCAGCTGAGTTACCATTGTACCCTTAAAGCCTGGCATAGCCCTCCTTGGTGTAAGGGGAATTTCTTACCCTGTAAAGGGCATAGGGAAGGAGAGTTTACCCAATTTCCGCCAGTCTCCATGGTTAATTTGGTAAGGGTCTCTTTTTAGGGTTTCTAATATCTGGCGCTGTATGGTTTACAAAAGAAATAATGACAGCCAATTTGTTTCCTCATCTTACTAACCTTAGCCAGATTGGTGGGCCATCTAGTGGCCACCTGAGGACCCCCCATTAGAGTCTGGTGGTAGAGGTGTAGGCTCCCCTTACCTTTTGCTGTGTTGAAATCCCATGCCCAGATCAGAGGCAATTAATACAAACAGAACATTTTATCCATAAGAGGAAGGTTAGCGTAATCAGGAACTTTTTGCTGTTTCCCCAGCTTTCTGGGGCAACATTTGCCAGTCCAATGGCAAAGAGACAGGACAGTTTATTTTACTGGACTGATGATTCCTCAGGCTTCTGCCGTGCTAGACCAGCCAGCTTCCAGGGTGTGGCTGGAGCAGGGCTGGAGATCTCTGGAGTTAGAGTCTTTTTGAGGATCAGTTCAAGCTGATTGACTGGATCTGGATCACCTCACCAGGTTAAGGGTTCTTCTGAGTCGGTTCACTTAACTCCAGAGAGATACTTGAAACTTTAATAGGGGCTGGGGAGGCTGCTTGGAACTCTGTGAGCAAGGTATCCAGCCAACATTTCCACAAGGCTTTATAGCTCCAACTTCCATAAAGTCAACCTTAGTTCCTCAAAGCTGTCAGGTCATCTCTGAGCCTATGCTTGACTCTCAAATAGGACATTCCAGTCAAAGCCTTGGTAAAACAACCAGTATTTCCAATGGTGTCCTACTATAAAATGAACAGATTCTTATTGAACTTATGCAAACAATTGTAATGGCCATGGAAGAAAGAATACTCACTGAGTTTTTTAATTTAAATGGTTTAAGGAGAGAGAAAAAAATAAATGCTCTAGACAAATGCTTTATAACATCCTAATCTGGATAAGCAAACATTAAAGGAACAACAATATTTCCAATAACAAGAGTCACAAAACTATAATTTCCCATGTTTCTAATTTTTGTTCAGCTTCAATGCAGCTTCTAGCTCTGGAAGTTTCCACCCATTTTTGTATTTATCTTAAAAGATGTTAAATACTGCATTTGTCCCAAAACTCCTCTTTATAACTTCTCTTGAAGAAGGAACACATTTTGTCTGACAAGAGTTCATTATGTTGCACTTTGACAAAGAAATTTAGTAACACTTAACATTTTGATTACTAAAGGTGTTAAGTAATGATCTTACCCAAACATTAAAACTTTAGGGACTGCACATATATTTGAGCAGTTGCAGCATTTACCCATACAATATAACCTATACAACAGTGTTTTTAAGTAACTTGGCATCCTGAATGAAAGGGCCTAATTGGTCAAAAGGCTTTTCTACCATTTGAATACTGGGAAATTTGTTAAAACCTTAAGAAATTACAAAGCACATTCTAAATAGAATTACAAATCGTTACAAATCTTAAAACTATATTTATTTAATCAATGTGGCAATAAAATATCTCATTTGCCTTTGGGATCCTTTAGCAAAACCTAACTTTTTTAAACCAGATGCACAGCAAACAGATAATTACACTTTGCCTTCGTCCCGGTGAGGACTCACACTTTGCTTCCCTCCCTCGGAGGACTTAGACAAACAGTTGCACAGCAAACAGATGCACAGAGAGGTATACACAAGAGTCTCCAACAGAAACAAAACCCTGCTGCTGCCACCAGCAGGATTTCTAACAGACAGACAGGGGGACCCAATCTTTTCCCGTTCTCTGGGGTCCCTGCAAGTGCCACGGGACTGGAACCTTCTCTCAAACCTTACACAAACGTGAGTGAGTGCCCTACCTACACCTGTGTCTCCAACAGATGCCGCACTTGCCACTCGCACAAGTGAGTGCCCTACATACATCTGTATCTCCAACAGATGCCGCACTTGTCACTCGCATGAGTGAGTGCCCTACATACACCTGTATCTCTAACAGATGCCACACTTGCCACTCACACGAGTGAGTGCCCTACCTACACATGTATCTCCAACATATGCCGCACTTGCCACTCACACGAATGAGTGCCCTACCTACACCTGTGTCTCCAACAGATGCCGCTCGTATCTCAGCGAATGCAAACAGGTAACGACACTTGCCTGTGGAATTCAGACCTCACCCCAGACCGGAATTCCACCCTTGGTGCCGTGGGACTACTCCAACCCACTGACTTTTTCCTCTGTGGGTCCAAGACGTCTCCTGGCACCCACGGCCCTGAGCTTTTCCACGGCGCGTCCACCTGGCTCCTTTGAGGCCCCTTAGAGAAGCACCAAACAGACCAGAAAACAAAAAGACTCAGACACAGAAGGACAAGAAAATGAGTACCTAATGGAGTCTTGCTGCTGCCACCAGCGAAACCCCCTGCAGGCGAACTGGCTCTCCGGCCTCCCGGTGGGGTCCTAGACCCCACTCACCTAATTCAGAGTGGGTCTGAGATGTCTCTTGGCAGCCACGGCCCTGAGCTTTAACACGGTGCATCCACCTAGCTCCTTTGGGACCCCACGGAGGTCGTTTCAGCCACCTCCTGCCTAGGCCCCGCGCACAAGGGCCCACGCACACAAAGAAGCAAACAGACAAACAAGACTTAGACACAGACGGACAAGAAATGAGTGCACTCACCAGCCGGCGATTAGGTCCAATGTGTCAGGGTCCCAGGAGCTCTGGGGGGGAGGATTCCTGGCCAACGCACCATATGTAATACCCAAGATTTCTTTATCGTCCCCAAAAACCAGAAACCGCCAGGGAGACCGAGTCACACATGCAAAAGCAAAGGGCTTTATTACGGGTTTAGGCTCGCCGGGGCCTAAACTTGGGCTCACAGACTTTACCGGCTTAGTGGATCCATGCTGAGAGCCTACTGTTCTATTCCTTAGCATAGTGGCAAAGACATCTGCTGAGAGTGGCTAACCTGGACTCACACTTTTTGCTGCACTTTACTCCAAATTCAAAGTTTCCAAGTGTCAGTGAAAATGCCATTCAGAAACAAACTGGCACCAGCCCCAGCATAGTGAGAACCTACTCTACAGGGTCAGTGCAAGTCCACACTGAGCTGTGTCCCTAAATTTGGGACTGAAACTCAGCTGGTGAGCCTGAAGTCACTTTTCTTCTAGAAAAGCAGATTTCCCAGACACAGACAGGGTGAAAGCAGGGATCTGAGGAACACCTGGGACATACGATGGGAGATCGTTCACTCTTCTACCCTCTCCATTTATGAGAGAGAGAGTTGGCAACATTTTTCTCCCCTGCCTATCAGCATGACTAATATCACTGAAAAGAATATCACTAACTGTGGAGGCCTGATCCACTTACATCATGCTGCATATCCCTGTGTGCTACAGGTGCTTCTTTACTAAGGCAAGTGTGCCTGAGAAACAGAGCAGTGGGCCCCTTCTCTAGAAGACCAGTACAAACTCCCCTAATGCACCAAGTCAACTGATGATAGAGTGCTTCAAATCCTCACCTTTAATGGAAATAAGACAAGGCTTTTTTTAACAAGCAGCTGGAGCACACCTAATTAAAACTCTCCATAATCTGGACAAGGTCCAAGCCCACCCTACTGCAGGCAAGGGGAAACTTTGTAGAGAACAGACCTGAGGGAAAGAGGAGCCAAACACAGCAGCAGAATTATGCAGTATACGCCAGAATACTTCATGAAGTCCCAGGTCTTGGGCAGTATATGATCCCTTCTTCATAAAGCCATTATTCTTAGTAGGAAAAAACATAAAAGTCTTTCCTAACACACAGAAGAAAACAGAGAACTAGACAAAATTCTAAGACAGAGGATTCATCCTAAAAGAAACAGCAAGAAAAAGTCATGGCCATGGATCTATTTTTACAATATATATACTTAGATATATAAGTAATATGGCTGATCCAGAATTTAAGACAACAATCTGAAGGATACTAGCTGGGCTTTAGAAAAGCATAGAACATGGGGCACCTGGGTGGCTCAGTTGGCTAAGCCTTCGACTTCGGCTCAGGTCATGATCTCACATTCATGGGTTCAAGCCCTGCATCGGGCTCTGTGCTGACAGCTCAGAGCCTGGAGCCTGCTTCTGATTCTCTCTCTCTCTCTCTCTCTCTCTCTCTCTCTCTCTCTCTCTCTCTGCCCCTTTCCCATTCATGCTCTGTCTCTCTTTGTCTCAAAAATAAATAAAAAGTTAAAAAAAATAGAAAAGCATAGAACACACTAGAGAGTCCCTTAGATAAAAGAACTAAAAACTAATCAAGTAGAAATTTTTAAAAAAGCTATAAATAAGATTGACAACTGACTGAATATAATAACCACAAGGATGGAAGAAGAAAGGAATGAATAAATCATATAGAAGATAAAATTATGGAAAATAATATTGCTGTGAAAAGGAGGGAAAGAAAAATATTGGATCATGAATGTAGACATAGGAACTCAACAAGTCCATAACGTGTAATAACATTTGATCATAAGAGTCCCAAAAGAAGAGAGGGAAAATGGGAAATAAGGTTTATTGGAGCAAATTATAGCTGAAAACTCCCCTAAACTGGGAAAATAAATATAAAAATCCAGGAGGCACAGAGAACTCCCATCAAAATCAACAAAAAGGAGCACGACACCAAGACATATCATAGTACAATTTTCAAAATACAGAAATTAAAAAAAAATCCTAAAAGCAAGAAGGGAAAACAAATTCCTAACTTACAGGGGAAGACAAATAAGGTTAGCAGCAGACCTATCCACAGAAACTTGGCAGGCCAGAAGGGAGGAGCATGATATATTCAATTTGTTGAATAGGAAAAATATACAGCCAATAATATTTTATCCAATGAGGTTGTCATTCAGAATAGAAGGAGAGAGACATATTTTTCCAGGCAAACAAAAACTAAAGGAGTCAGTGACCATTAAATCAGCCCTGCAACAGGGGCACCTGGGTGGCCTTAGTTAGGCGTCCAACTCCTGGTTTCAGCTCAGGTCATGTTTTCACAGCTCATGAGATTGAGCATCATGTTGGGTTCCATGCTTATGTCACAGAGCCTGCTTGGGATTCCCTTTCTCTCTGCTCATTTCCCATTTGTTCTCTCTCTCTCACTCTTAAAAATTAATAAATAAACTTAAAGAATGTTTTTTAAAAAACCCAGTTCTGCAAGAAATATTAAAGAAGACTCTTTGAGTGGGAAAGAAAGATAAAAAATGACAAAGACTAGAAAGGAATGGAGAAACTCTCCAGAAACAATGACTTAACAGGTAATATAATGACATTAAGTTCATATCTATCAGTAATCACTCTGAATGTAAATAAACTAAATGCCTGAATCAAAATGCATAGGACATCAGAATGTCTATGAAAAAAAAAATCCAGGCCCATATATGTGCTGCCTCTAAGAGACTCATTTTACAACTAAAGACCCTAGAAGATTAAAAGTGACAGAATGAAAAAATATTTATTACACTAATGAATGTCAAAGGAAAGCCATAGTAGGCATACTTGTATCAAACAAACTAGATTTTAATCCAAAGACTGTAACAAGAGATGAATAAGGGCACTATGTTATAATAAAGGGTTATATACAACAAGAAGAGCTAATGGTTAGGTTGTGTAACCTAAAAAGAAGCTAGAAATGGCATAGCAATAAAGCCTAAAGTCAGCAGAATGAAGGAATTAATAAATATTAGAGCAGAAATTAATTATATAGAAACAGAAAAAAAAAACAGGATAACTGATCAATGGAATTAGGAATTGGTTCTTTGAAATAATTAATAAAATTGATAAAACCCTAGCGGGCATCATCAAAAAGAAAAGAGAAATAAATCAAAATCGTAAATAAGAGAGGAGACATCACAAGCAATACCACAGAAATACAATCAGTTATAAGAGAATATTATGAAGGACACCTGAGTAACTCAGTAGGGTAAGCATCTGACTCTTGATCTTGGCTCAGGTCATGATCTCATGGTTTGTGAGATTCAGCCCTGTGTTCAGCTCTGCACTGATAACAGAGCCTGCTTGAGATTTTCTCTCTCTAACCCTCCCCCGCCCAAAATAAATAAACAGACCATTTTTTTCTGCAAAAGAAGGTATTATGGGGTGCCTGGATGGCTCATTAATTTAAGCATCTGACTTTGGCTTAGGTTATGATCTCATGGTTTGTGGGTTCGAGTCCTGCATCATACTCTGTGCTGACAGTTCAGAGCCTTAAACCTGCTTCAGATTCAGTGTCTTCCTCTCTCTCTGCCCCTCCCCTGATCTCTCTCTCTCTTTCTCTCTCTCTATCACTCTCTCTCTCTCTCTCTCTCAAGAATAAATATATTTTAATTTAAAAAATAGAGAATTATGAAAAATTATATGACAACAAAGTCAGCAATCTGTAAGAAATTGATAACCTCCTGGAAACATATAAATTACCAAACTGAAACAGGAAAACACAGAAAATTTGAACAGACTAATAACCAGGAAATGTCTGTTCTGTTCAGGCCGGCGGGGCAGTTGATTGTCCCGGCTTCCTGAGGAGGGAGTGAGAATAGGGGGACAGGGAGCACAGAGAGTGAAGGCAAGACAAGCGTTTCTGATCAAGCCCCAGTTTATTGAGAAAATACCCACACCTATATAGGGTTTAGGGCGGGAAGCTAACCTAGGTTGGTTGCTAGGGAACAGGGTCAAGTGATTTTTAGGAAAAGGGGAAACCGAAACTGAAATTTCAAACACAGCATCTAAAGGATCTGTAGGAGAGCCCAGACTTGCAGATTACAAAGCTGGGCAGGGGTGCGATTGACACCACTTAAGCCTAAATATGGTTGATCTTTTGTTCTACTGGCTTCTCCCATCTGGCTGTCTCCAATCCCTGGATCGGGAATAGCACTTCCCTAGCTAATCTTTGTAATTCAGGTAGCTCCCCTCAGGGAGTGACATTTCCTGCCAATCAGCTGAATCTTTGCAGCTTCCCACAAGGAAAGAAATTGAATCTGTAATAAAAAATCTCCCAACAAACAAAACCAGGGCAAGATGGCTTCCCAGAAGAATTCTAACAAACATTTAAGGAAGAGTTAATACCTATTCTCAAACTGTTCCAAAAAATAAAAATGGAAGGAAAACATCCAAAATCATTCTATGAGGCCAGGATTACCTTGATGCCCAAACCAGACAAAGACACCGCTAAAAAGAAGAATGAACATGGATGCAATGATTCTGAACAAGATCCTAGCAAATCAAATCCAACAGTATATTAAAAGAATTATTCACTGGGGCTCCTGGGTGGCTCAGTTGCTTAAGCGTTCAATCCTTGATTTTGTCTCAGGTCATGATCTCATGGTTTGTGAGACTGAGCCCTGCATACTGACAGGACAGAGCCGGCTTGGAATTCTCCCCCTCCACTCTCTCTGCCCTTCCAACCACACTCTACTTCTGTCTGTCTCTCAAAATAAATTAACAAACATTGCAAATAGAATTATTAATCACAATCAAGGTGGATTTATTCTTAGTCTGCTATGTTGGTTTAATATTTGCAAATCAATCAATGTGATACAGCACATTAATTACAAAAGATAAGCAAAATAATGCTCTCAATAGATGCAAGAAAGTTTTTGAGAATTCAGTATCCATTCTTGATTAAAAAAAAAAAACCTCAACAATGTAGGGACAGAGGGAACATCAACATCATATAGGCCATATACAAAAGATTCACAGATAATATCATCCTCAATGCGGACAAACTTAGAGCTTTTCCTCTATGATCAGTAATAAGACAGGGATACCACTCTCATCACTGTTATTTATCAGTATATTGGAAGTATTAGCCATAGCATTCAGACAACAAAAAGAAATAAAAGTCATCTAAACTGGTAAGGAAGAAGTGAAGCTTTCAATATTTGCAGATGACATGATACTCTATGTAGAAAACCTGAAAGACTCCACCAGAAAATTGCTAGAACTGATTTGGTCCATGAATTCAGTAAAGTTGTAGGACACAAAATTAGCATCCACAAATCTGTTACATTTCATACACCCATAATGAAGCAGCAGAAAGAGAAATCAAGGAATTGATCCCATTTATATCCCCAAAAAACCTCAAAGGATACCTGGGAATAAACCTAACCAAGGATATAAAAAAGCTGTACTCTGAAACTATAGAACACTGATGAAAGAAATTGAAGAGAACATAAAGAAATGGAAACGAGTTCTATGCTCATGGATTGGCGGAATAAAAGTGTTAAAATGTCTGTACTACCTAAAGCAATCCACACATTTATTGCAATCCGTGTAAAATACCACTAGGATTTTTCACAGAGCTAAAACAAACAATCCCAAAATTTGTATTTAACCAAAAAATACCCCAAATAGCCAAAGCAATCTTGAAAAAGAAAAGCAAAGCATGAGACATCACAATTTCAGATATCAGGCTATATTACAAAGCTGTAGTCATCAAGACCATATATTATTGGCAAAAAACCCCAAACAAACACATATATCAATGGAACAGAATAGAAAACTCAGAAATGGACCCACAGCTATATGGTAAACTAATCTTCGACAAAGCAAGAAAGAATATCCAATGGAAAAAAGTCTCTTCAACAAATGCATTTGGGAAAACCGGACAGTAACATACAGAAGAATGAAACTGGACCACTTTCATACAACATACACAAAATAAGTTCAAAATGGATGAAAGATCGAAATATGAGACACTGAACCATCAAAATCCTAGAGAACTACAGGCAGAAACTTTTTCTCATTGGCTATAGCAACTTCATACCAGACACATCGCCAGATGCGAGGGAAATAAATGCAAAAATGAATTATTGGAACTTAAGATAAAATGCTTCTGCATAGTGAAAGAAACAATAAAAAAAACTAAAAGGCATCCTTTGGAATGGAGGAAGATATTTGCAAATGACATACCTGATAATAGAATCGTATAAAGAACTTATAAAACTTAACACCTAAAAATAAATAATCCAATTAAGAAGTGAGTAGAAGATATGAATAGATATTTTTCCAAAGAAGAGATCAGATGGTGAACAGATACATGAAAAGATGTTCAGTATCGCTCATCATCATCATCAGGGAAACACAAATCAAAATAACGATGACATAATACCCCACACCTGTCAGAATGGGTAAAATTAGTAACAGAGGAAATAACAAATATTGGCTCAGTTGTGGAGAAAGGAAAACCCTCTTACACTGTGGTGAGATTTCAAATGGTTGCAGCCACCATGGAAAACAATACATGAAAAATAGAACTAACTTACAACCCAGCAACTGCACTACTAGACATTTACTCAAAGTATACCAAAATACTTATTCCAAGGGACGCATGCACCCCGATGTTTATGGCAGCATTATCAACAATAGCCAAATTATGGAAAGACCCAAAATGCCCATCAATTGATGTATATATAAAGAAGTTGTGGTATATATTCTGATAGATATAGATACAAATATATATTGATATAGATATACAGATACAGATATAGATGTGGATGTAGATAGATATAGATAGATCTATATGCACAAAATGGAATATTACTCAAACATCAAAAATAATTACATTATGCTATTTGCAACAACATCGTTGGAGCTATAGTATATTATGCTAAATGAAATAAGTCAGTCAGGAAAAGAAAATACCATATGATTTTACTCACATGGAATTTAAGAAACATAACAGATGAACTTAGGGGAAAGTAAAAAACAAGAGGGGGGCAAATGATAAGAGACTCTTAAATATAAAGAATAAATGGAAGGTTGCTGGACGGGAGGTGGGTAGATGGATGGGCTAGATGCGTTATGGGTATTAAGGAGGGCACTTTTGGTGTGCAGCGGGTGTTACATGTAAGTGCTGAATCATGAAATTTTACTCCTGAAACTAATATTACTCTATATGTTTAATTAAAAGATAAATAAAAATTATACATTTTCTCCAATAAGTAATGGGTTGTTATTTTCTGGGTCTTTTCAATCTTTTTTTCTTTGTTATTCATTTTAAAGTTTGATTATGATGTATCTTGGTGAAAATTTCTTTGGATATATTCTGTTTGGGATATGACTCGGTGCCTTGAATATGTTGTTTTATCTTTTGACAAATATGGGAAGTTTTCAAAACTTTTTTCTTTAAGTAGCTTTCAGACTTTCACTTTTTCTTCTTTCATGAGACTCCAATGACACAAATGTTGGGATTTTGTGTTAGCACATATCTCTGTAGCTCTCTTTCTTTCTCTTTCTTTTTAAAAGTGTGTTTTCTCTCTCTTTTCAGATTAGGTCATTTCTATTTTTCTATCTTGAAATCCACTGATTCTTACCACCATCCTCTCCATTCTTTAATTGAGCTACTCATTTAATTTTGAAATTCAGATTATTGTATTTTTCAGTATTGAAATATTCATTTGATGGTTCTTGATATTTTTATTTTTCTGCTGTAACTTTCCATTTATTTAACAACAATTCTATTCTTTTATTTGTTTCATGTATCTTTGTAATTCTTTATTGAAGCATTTTTTATAATGCCTGCTTGAAAATCCTTTACAGAAAGTTATAATATTTGTGACATTTTGGTGTTGGTGACTCTTCACTGTCTTTTGTCATTCATTCAAATTGAAATAATCTAGGTTCTTGGTTTAACAAGTGATTTTTTAAAAATGTAATCTGGAAAAGTTAGGTATTATGAGACTCTGGATCATATTTAAATCTTGCATTTTCTCTGATTTCTGTTGATACAGCTCCATTGGAGCTATGGAAGTAAGACTGCCTCAATTCTACCAAGTGTGGTGGAGTTCAGATTCTTCACTCTTTTTCCACTGATACCCTGGAATGAGGTGGTATTACATTAGTGTTGGGTGCAAGTAGGATTTCAGGCTCTTCATTCTGTTCATACCACTCTGTCTAGAAGAGATTTCTACTCTTCCCTGTGGCTTTGCCATACACAGCAGGAGTATGTAGCCTCATTTCAACTGGGCATTTCTGACAGCCTTGACTTTCCAGTATCTTTTGTCTGATACCACCAGAGGTAGGAAGGTGAAGGATACTGGATAGAAGGTGGAAGTTTAGGCTTTCCACGTAGTCTCCACTGACACTGTGTGGGGGGGGGGGTACGGTCTCACTAGTGCTAAGCATGTCTGAATCTCCACTGAGTCTTCTTCTCTGATGCCACTCTTGCTGGGTGGAGGGAGGACAGAGTTTTAAAGACATTGGAACCTTAAATTTTAAAGACCTTGGCTTCATTACAGCCCAGCAAGAGCGAAGGTTAGGTTTTGCACTTGGTCTTTTCTGGTAGCGTAGGGGTGGGACTGTAGATTTTTCTGAGGTATTGTCTGAATTAAAGAAGTTATTGCCTAAAAGTTTTTAGTATTGCTAAGTTACCCATTCCTGATATTTTGGCTATAGAGAGCATGCTTTTCTTGGGGATTATTTGGTGTTTCAGTTGCTAGCTTTTCTGTTAATCACTCAAGGATATATAAGTCAAAAAGAAAGCTGAGAATCATCACTTCAGTGTTATTCCTCAACTTCCAAAGCCAGTAACTGATGCTCCTTTCTCTCTGCATTTTCAAAGCATTCTGAGGTTTTATATAGCAAATGCCCAGAGGTTTTAGTGGTATTTAGAGGGAGGAATAGGAGAAAAGCATATACCTATTCTGTATTTTTTAAAATTTTTAATGTTTTTTATTTATTTTTGAGAGACAGAGAGAGACAGTGCGAGTAGGGGAGGGTCAGAGAGAGAGGGAGACACATAATCTGAAGCAGGCTCCAGGCTCTGAGCTAGCTGTCAGCACAGAGCCTGATGCGGGGCTCGAACCCACAAACCATGTGATCATGACCTGAGCCAAAACCGAACGCTCAACTGACTAAGCCACCCAGGCGCCCCATCTTACTTTTTATTTTAGAGGCAGAAGTCTCTCTACCTTTCTTTCATTTCTTAAAAAAATTGAAATGTACCCCATATATAACAGAGCTCACCCATTTAAAGTGTATGATTTAATGGTTTTATTATATTATCAAAGTTGTACAAACATCAGTACTATATAACTCAAGAACATTTTCATAAACCATAAAAGACACCCTGTACATATTAGTTGTCAGTGCCAATCCCCTCTCCCCCAGGCCCTAGAAACCACTAATCTGATTACTATCTCTATTGATTTACCTAATATGGATATTTAAAATAGAACGATGCAATATGTGGCTTTTTGTGTATTTTTGTGTCTTGCTTCTTATAATTCGTGTAATATGATTTCAAGGTTCATCCATAATATAGAATGAATCAATACTTTCTTTTTTTTTCAAACTCTTAAATTCTAGTTAGTGAACATATAGTGTAATAGTGGGTTAAAGAGTAGAATTTAGTGATTCATCACTTACATGTAACACATAATGCTCAATACAACAAGTGCCCTCCCTAACACCCATCATCCAATTAGCATATCCCCAGTCTCCTCCACTCTATCAACCCTCTGTTTTCTATATTTAAAGACTCTTATGATTTGCTTCTCTCTCTTTTTCTTTTTGCTTCGCCTTTGTTCATCTTTTTGGTTTCTTCAATTCGACATATGAATGAAATTATACGGTATTTGTCTTTCTTTGACTAATTTTGTTTAGCATAATAGATTCTATGTCCATCCACATTGTTGCAAATGGCAAGATTCCATTGTTTTTATGGCTGAATAATATTCCATTGCAAAAGCGTGTGTGTGTGCGCGTGCACACACACACACACACACACACCATGGCTTCTTTATCTTTTTCATCAGTGGATGGACAATTGAGCTCTTTCCATAGTTTAGGTATTATTGATAATGCTTCCATAAAAATCAGGGTACATTTGCCTCTTTGAATCAGAAATTTTGTATCCTTTGGGTAAATACCTAGTAGTTCAATTGCTGGATTGTAGGAACTTCAACTTTAACTTTTTGAGGAATCTCACTGTTTTCTACAGTGGCTGCACCAATTTGCATTCCTACCAACAATGTAAGACGTTTCCCCTTCCCCCCATTCTCATCAACACGTGTTGTTTCCTGTGTCTTTAGTTTTAGCCATTCTGACAGATGTGAAGTAGTATCTCATCATGGTTTTGATTTGTATTTCTCTGATGATAAGTGATTTTGAGTACCTTTTCATGTGTCAGTTAGCCATCTGAATGTCTTCTTTGGAAAAATGTCTATTCATATCTCTTGTCCACTTCTTTTTAAAAATTTTTAATGTTTGTTTTTGAGAGAGAGAGACAGAGTGCAAGCAGGGGATGGTCAGAGAGAGGGAGACACAGAATCTGAAGCACAGAGCCCAAGGCAGGGCTCAAACTTCTGTCCATTTCTTAACCGGATTATTTTTTCTTTGGATATACAGTTTGATAAATTCTTTATATATTTTGGCTAATAACCTTTTATCAGATATGTCATTTGCAAATATCTTTTCCCATTCTGTAGGATGATTTTTACTTATGTTGATTGTTTTCTTCACTGTGCAGGAGCTTTTTTCTTGTTGAAGTCCCAATAGTTCATTTTTGCTTGTGTTTCCCTTGTGTCTAGAGACATGTCTAATAAGAAATTGTTTTGCTTAAGGTCAAAGAAGTTGTTGCCTGTGTTTTCCCCTAGGATTCTGATGTTTTTTAGTCTCACATATAGGTCTTTCATCTATTTTCAATTTATTTTCATGTATGGTGTATGAAAGTGGTCCAGTTTTATATTTCTTCACACTGTTGTCCACTATTCCCAACACTTTTGAAGAGACTGTCTTTTTTCCCATTGGATATTATTTCCTTCTTTGTCAAAGAGTAGTTTGCCATATAGCTCTAAGCCAATTTCTGGGTCTTCAAATCTGTTTCCTTGGTCTATGTGTCTGTTTTTGTGCCAGTACCATATGGTCTTGATGACTATGGCTTTGTAACACTTTTTTTTTTAGGTCTTAATCTTATTCTATTTCATAGATATAGTACATGTTGCTTATCTATTCCTTGGCAGATGGAAATTTAGAATGTTTCCAACATTTTTCTGTTATGAATAATACTACTATAAAACTTTTATTCACTTATATTTTTTAAAAATCTATGTTTGAGAGAGAGACAGAGAGAGACAGAGAGACAGAGTGCCAGTGGGGGAAGGACAGAGGGAGAAGGAGACAGAATCTGAAGCAGGTATCAGGCTCTGAGCTGTCAACACAGAGCTCAATGCAGGGCTTGAATCCACGAACCATGAGATCGTGACCTGAACTGAAATCGGAAGCTTAACCGACTGAGCTACCCAGGTGCCCCAATTCACTTACATTTTTATATCTCTAGGTATATATCTTGTGTATATACATAGGAGTAGAACTGCTGGGTCATATGGTAACTTTATATTTAACCACTTCAGGAACTGTTACACTGTTTTCCAAAGTGGCTACAGAATTTTAAATTCCCACAAACAATGTATAAGGGTTCCAATTTCTCCCCATCCTCTCCTATACTTATTATCTTCCTTTTTGGTTATAACCATTATAGTGGATGTGAAGTGCTAATACATGGTTTTGAACCTATTTCATGATGAATAATGTTTTGGACATCTTTTCAGTCACTTATTATCCATTTTAATATATTTTTTCCAGAAATATCTATTTCAGTCCCTTTTCCATTTTTTAATTAAAATGTTTGCCTTTTTTGTATTCAACTTTAAGTAATTATTTATATATTCTGGGTATAAAGCCCTTATCAGATACATGATTTGCAAATACTTTATCCCATTCCTTAGAATGTCTTTTCACTTTTTTCACAGTATTCATCAACGAACAAAACTATTTAAATTTAGTGAAGTTCAATTTATCTTTTTTCTTTTACTTCATATTCTTTTGTTTTCATATATTTAAATCCTCTGCAAAAATGAAATGTTACTCCTTAAAGATATACTCCTATTTTTTGATATGAGTGTTATAATTTTAGCTCTTAAATTTAAATCTATGATCTCTTTTGAGTTAAATATTGTGTTGGATGTTATGTAGGGAATGACTTTCATTCTTTTGCATGTGGATATCCAGCACCACTTATTGAAAACACTTATTCCCTCATTATATTATGTTGACACATTGTCAAAAATCACGTGGCCATAAAAGTAAGTGTTTGTTTCTGGACTCTCAGTTATATTCCATTATCTGTATGTCTATTCTTATGCCAGAATCACAATGGCTGGATTACTGTAAACTTGTAGTAAGTTTTGGAATTTGGCAATATGAATCCTCCGACCTTGTTCCATTTGTTTTCAACATTACTTCAGAATCAATTTCTGCTAAAAAAAAAGAAAGCAACTGGAATTCCATAGGGAAAATATTTAATCTGTACTTCTGTTTGGGGAATATCTTAACAATATTAAGTGTTTTGATCCATGAACACCAAATGTAGTTCCAGTTTTGTAGGTTCTCTTTAATTTCTTACAACAATGTTTTATAGTTATCAGAGTATATGTTTTGTACTTATTTTGTTAAATTCACTCCTACGTATTTTATTTTTTAATATTTTGATTCAATTGTAAATAGAATTGTTTTCTTAATTTCAATTCTTAATTGTTCACTGCTAGTGTAGAGAAATAGAGTTGATTTTTCTGTATTGATTTGTATTCTTCATCCATGTTGATCTTTATTATTAGTTATAATTGTTTTTCTGTAGGTTTTTAGGGTTTTTTTAATATAAAATCATGACATCTAAAAATTTAGTTCTACTTCTTCTTTTCCAATCAGTACGCTTTTATTTTTTCTTACCTAATTCTCCTGGTTAATACAATGTTGAACAGGAGTAGTGAGAGTTGAAATTCTTGTCTTATTCCTGAAATTAGGGGAAAAACATTCAGTTTTTCATAGTAAGTATGATGTTATCAGTGGGTTGAGAAAGTTTCCTTCTAGACCTAGTTTGTGGCATGTTTTTACCATGAAAATATGTTAGAGAATGTCACATTATTTTTATGCTTTTATTTTTTTTA
>PISW01008293.1:0-75652 GCA_004023785.1 Mungos mungo
TTTTCCTGTCGACTAAACCATGAACCCCTTGAGGGCCAGGCCTTTGGATTCTAAGCAGCTGGCGCGTTTTCAGCCACAACAGTTACTCCGAAGACCAAACTGAAAGCGGTCTTCAAACCAGGTACCCTAATGTGGACATGAGCTCAATACTAAATATATTTGGCCTCTCTCCAGCTGTTGTCAAAAAGCAACCAGAGAAAAATGTTTCTTTTCTATTTAAAAACGCCAATGTGCAATAGAGACAAAAGAAAAAAAAAGTTTCCTGATTAATATGCTACTCTAGAAACTGCTAAATAACAGCCTACAAAGCTAAGAAAGCCTGTTTAGACAAGGCTATTCTTTGACAACAAATTAATACAAAGCCAATTCTAGAAGGACAAAACATTTTCACCATTTTAATCTGGTCACCTATGCACATTTCCTTTCAAGACAGAAATATTTAAAAGAAAACCAAACAATTTCCACTATGATAATTTTTTCTCTATAGACAGACTGGAAGGAAATGTATCAAAATATTCACAGTTTTTCTCTGGAATAAGATGTGACAAATTTTTTTGTACTTTCTATATTTTCGGAATTATCTCTCTGGCACATGTAACTATTTTTTAATTTGGAAAAAAATACTACAGCAATTTTCCAAACTGAGACATGTCAGAAATCAATCACAGGCACTTTTGTTACATGAAATAGCAATAAGGTTGGGAAAAGAACTTCAGTGTTGATTTACTTAGAGAGAGAGAGTCGTGAACAGGCTCCGTGCTCGGCGTGGAGCGCAACATGGGCCCCAATCCCACGACCAGGCAATCATGACCTGAGGTGAAATCAAGAGTCAGATGTTTGACCAACTGAGCCACCTAGGAAGCAGGAACCCCAAGGTGGAAATTTTATAATATTGAGAGAAAGCAAACTATATTGTCTACTACAGAACCCCCTCTCCACACGGGACTATTAACAAACAACTGCTTTCCAGCTCTAGTCAAAAGGCAATCCAGAGCTGTGACCCATGAGAGAAACCCAAGTGAGCCATACTCTTACCCAAAGTTTACTATCCGATGGGGCACATCCCAGGGAGCAAAGTAGAACAGAAGACCTCAAACAGAGCACACAAGTAAAACTGTGTTTAAAATAGGCAGAAAGAAAATTTTAATTGAAAATTTAAATTAAAGAAATTAAAAAGAGATCAGAGTTCCAAGAAGGTAAGGCAGCTGAAATGCAAAGGCAGAGAGAGTACTGGAAAAGAGCGATGCAGGACAAGATCTCTGAAGAGAGAGCTTTGCAGAACAAGATCTTAGAAATCGGACAGTGTTCCTTTGAGTCTGGTTAAAAACAAAACCACACAAGTTAAGATGAGAAACTCTGCAGCGGTAGGCAAAGAAAAACTCACCCAAAACTGTCAGCTGAACAACTGCAAGGGTTCACATGGAGCTGTGGAAAGTTTGTGTGCCAACTGGCCTGAGTGGAAAGGTCTCACTGAACATCCAAGACATTCAGAAGGGACTCCAGAAAGATCGCACCTTAGTAGTAGGCCTAAACTAGCCTTTCAGAAAAAGGCTATTCTAGATATGGCCCAATAAAGCTTATAAACAAACTAATCCCCAAGTAACTTCATTGCCTACCCAAAAAAATTTCAACATGCTTCAAAGAAAACAACAAAATCCAGCACCCAACAACATAGCATTCACAATGTCCAGCAACCAATAAAAATCACTAGACTTGCAAAAAGCAGGAAAATGTAACCCAACAGAAACAGTGCACCAAATTAGACGTACCCAGAAATGACAGAGGTGATGGAATTAACAAGGACTTTCAAATGACAATTATAAATTTCAAAATAATTTAAAGGAAAACTTGAATGCAATGAAGAGAAAATAAAAGCTATTTTTTTTAAATAATAAATGATCTGGAAGTGCCATTTTGAATGTATGACTCACTCTATAAAACTAGGAACTTGAAACAAACCTATCAAATAATAAAGGGTTGGTGCCATGAATTATTAGTAAACTGAAGTCATCGCCTACATTTAAAACAATATTCTTTCCCATAAAAACCCAAGCTTCCACAAAAGAAAAATAATCATTGCATTCAATTCCCTTGGTAATTTTGAAAAGGAAAAGAAACATATTTGGGGCCCTATTAGATTTTAAAACCTAGTAGTATAAATGTAATTTAATAATAAATTAAATCCTACTTATTTCAATTTCTAGTGTGAAACAAGCCATACCTACACTTAGTGTTAAGAAATTAATAAAAGTTCTTGATGAAGCATTACTGCTAACAGGGCGTACCAGGCCAGCTCCGGAGCCAGACCGGTCAGACGTGAGTTCCGACCTGCTCATCTACCAGCTGTGCAAACCTGGGCAAGCTTTCTTACCTTCTCCATTCCTGCTGCCTCATCTGTAAAGTCAAGATAACAACTCTGCCCACCTCCATCCAGTTACTAGGAGGGTTAAATGAGTTAAAGACATACCAAGTTCTTAGAAAAGGGCCTGGTAACAAAGGTTAGTTATTTATTATTCATGTGCAGAATCAGCACTCTGAAAGAAAGAATTTAATGTGTTCACAATGGTCTAAAAACATCTTATTAGGCACTAAGAATACAAACATAAGTAAGACATTTCCAACTCCAAAAAGATTTTTAATCAAGTGAAGGAAATAGATTCATAATATAATTAACAACCCTGGCAAGAATAAGATGCAAAGGACCACAGGAATGATATGAACAAGAAGCCTACAGGGAGTAAGAAGTTATTTGGGTTTGATGTAAGGGACATTTCTAAGGAAGATTCAGGGGAAAGAACTTTCCGGCTCAATCTTGAAATACAGCAGGATTCTACACCCCATGAAAGAAGAGGTGCTGCATTACAGGCAAAAAAAAAACAAAAAAAAAACAAAACAAAAACCCACACACCCACCAACCAGACAGGCAGAAACTATATGCAGAATATAATGAGCCCTGGAATGGAGGTACATACACATCTTTCAAAAATGTTACCACTTTCATTTTTTAAATGTACCAAACCCACTGTCCCTCCAACTAATGCCTGCCTGCTGCGCCCTTCACCAGACAGACGGGGGTTTGTTTTCTAGCATCACAGGCACGTGGTAGCAGCCTAAGTAAGACACTAAGCTAGCATCGGCTAGGTTGTGTTTTCTGACCTTCAGAAATTCAAATAAACATAAAATGATCAATAGCAAATTTATATAAAAGCCATAAAAATTATAGTTCAACTTTAAAATCAACTATGCTTATAGGAACGTGTCAATTATCAAACAAGCACTTTTCCCTAGCAACTCATTAGTCAAACAGAAAGGTATTTATTCAATACCCCGAGAGAGTATCTTGACTATTTCCAAAAATGGGGGGAAGATCAATCTTGATCAGAAGATCAAGATTATTCTGAGAAGCCCATAGTTAGACTTCTCTTTGCAAACTTAAAAACACAAAATCCCTCTAATGCTGCTATGATTTTTTTTCTTTCTCATGGGAAATCAATGAGATTAGCAATTTACAACTTTGTACTGAAGTCATACTAAGGTTTATCCACACTGTATCCAAAATTAAATCTTACAACCAATGAAACAAGTAATGCTTACAAAGTTCCTGTGAACACGCTTACAATTTAGTGCTACTACTAAAAATGAGAAGAGCCTAAGCACAGACTTACTTCAGATGAAGTATTCACTCCATTTATGACTGGACCTTCTTCTGAACTATAGTTTCTGCCTCAGAGGAAGTAACAAAAAGGGACTCAGACATCCTCACCCTTTGCAGCAATTTCTTGGAAAGGGGCAAATCTCCAATAAAAAGGTTATTCAGACTTCCTCAGGTATTTGAAAAATGGAGGAAATCTCATGTGCACAAGGCTGAAAAATAGCGCAGGTAAGATGCAGATGTTGTGTACTGCTATTTTTAGCACCGCCCCCCCCAAAAAAGGTAGAATAAAATAACTGAGTGGTGAAAGTGTCTTGGCATCCTGACATTTCTGCCATTTGTTTACAAATAATAATAAATTAAGCTAAATCCAAAGAACAAAGGACAGCGGTGAGAACTGGGCTGGGAGGGGAGCTGGATGAGTGAATACACAATACAGGTTTCTACCTAATTTAAAAAGTACAGAATGTATTTGTAGTTCACTTTTTTGTAAAGGGAACTGTGAGAAGACTCTGTAGAGGGGACACGGTTCTGTATGTCCACTGCCCAACATTACTTCCGTGAGAGTGACACACTGACAGGTTCCTTAATAATTTTGCCACAAAAAACTTCTATGTTCCTTGACTTGTGTTACAACACCAAAAGCAGCTCTGTTCACACATCTGGCAGTCTAGTGACGCCTTGTGATCAAACTGATCAACTACATGTCTTTAAGATCTCAGAAAGGCAAAAGGGTATTAAAAACATGAAGTAGCTTTTGCCTCAAGCATATGCTTATTTTTTAATTTCTAAATTGAGATATATAATTGTTTGAAACAACTAGTAGTTTTAGCACGTATAAATGTACAGTGTAAATAACATGACAAACCCTTGGGCACTCCTGCCCCGGGACAATCAGGCCCCCTGTGCACTCGGGGAACCACCAGACCGTCACATATCATCGCAACCCCTCTGCAGTGCCCCCCAACACTGCGCCACAGCAGTGCATCCTGGGAGCCATGCAGCAATCCCCGACAGGCCCCCGATCTTACCGCTCCCTCCAATCCCTCAGAACAAGAGCACTTCCTTCCATCTCATTCTTACCCTTCAAAGGCCTAATCCAAGTTTTGCATCCTCGTCCAATTACAAAGCTCCCCAAATTTCTCTTTTCTCCGAGCTACTGTACTTTCAGAGAACCATACTGTTAAACTCTAATCCGTTATCGAATTATTACAAATATGCAAGTGTTCCCCAAATGGATTTTAAGATTCTTCAAGCGTTCTTCTCCCTCTCTGCCTCTCCCCTGCTCATGCTGTCTCTACCTCTTAAAAATAAATTAAACATTAAAAATTTTTTTTTAAAAATTGGGGTGCCTGGGTGGCTCAGTCAGTTAGGCATCTGGCTTCGGCTCAGGTCAGATCTCACGTTTGTGGGTTTAAGCCCCACATCAGGCCCTGTGCTGACAGCTCAGAGCCTGGAGCCTGCTTCAGATTCTGTGTCTCCCTTTCTCTCAGCCCCTCCCCTGCTCATGCTGTTTCTCTCTCTCAAAAATAAATTAAACATTAAAAAAATTAAAAAAAAAAAAAGATTCTTCAAGCACTTCAAGGTTCACTGTGATTTGCCACCACTCATTACCTGGAAGCAACTTAAAATTCTAAGAATTTAAAATTCAACAAGAACTGAACATTTAAAAATGGTCAAAATGGTGTTATGTTGTGTATGTTTACCATAATAAAAAACATGCTTTTTAAACAAAATCAGCAAGGTACTATCAGCACCTTCACGAGGCAGGAAGCAGATGCTTTCTTAATTTAAAAGAAATGTGGTTTGTTCTCCTCTCACTCTGGATTCCCTTCTTTTAAGCTGAAATTACAGGCCATTCCTAATATGTCAGAAACACATGACTAAGGTGCTACAGGGGATATTCCAGCATTCATGGCCACAGGGTATTGCTTTTTTTTTAATTGTTCTATGTATTAGCCTCACAGTTTACCAAATTCTTATTTCAAATGGACACTCTGAATTCCCAGCCCAAATGGACACTGAGAATGAGGCAGCCTGTGGCTGACCCACAGCGTGAGTGACAAGTCCAGAGGCTTCTGGGGCTTTGGGGTCACTTCTTTCCACAGCTCAGCCTAGCCTCGCCAGTACCGGGTAGCAGGAGACAATTTCGATGAAGATTCTGTTTCACAAAATCTTAAGTGTATTTAAATACCTCAGAAAAAATTTTACAGACTTGTCATCTCTTCACTGTCTTCCATCGGGGGACAAACAGTGCAAGAGAACAGCCCAACTTGATTCAATCAGCACTGATACTGCGTGCTGACAAGTTACATTTACCTGGTTTGTAACGTTTTACGAATGAAGACACAACCACCTTACATGCTGATTCACACTCCCTGCACTCCAGACTTGCGTGCGCACTCGCATGACAGATATGTAAATCGTCATAGGAAATTCAGTTGTCTACGATAGGTTAGAAAACCAAATCCCAACATGCCATTAGCACGTATGATTTAAGTTTATATAGAAACTACTGGTGGACGGAGGGGTCTGAAAACATCTCCATAGTGCTAAGTGGCACCAAAGTGGGTATCGGTAACGTGCCTTAAGGCAAGACCCAACCATGTTCCATAAAAGAACACTCTGACTTTACCTGCCAAAAAAATGAACCACAACTTTGAAAACCCTGTTTTCCCACCAGTGGAGAACTTAATTACAAATTCTAATCTGCACCACCAGAAGGGGTAAGGGGCCAGCAGCAGCAACACGTGAGCATGACCCGAAGACCACTCAGGCCAGTGGTCTCCTGAATGACCCGCCGGGTGCAGTGAGCAGTTATCAGCACTTTCAGTTTTATCTACTAACACTGAACATCTGGAGTTAACGTTAATGCCCTCACTGAGTTGCTGTCAAATGGCCCTGTGTCATCCACAGGCGTAACTGGAAGGCTAACCCAAAGAGGACTGATGACATGCTGGCCAATGGGACATACGGTATTGGTGCCTCCTAAGCAAGAATCTAGTTTTAATCAAACCCTGATTGAATGGGCAAAGTAATTCTTTTTTCATTTTTTTTTAAATGTTTGTTTATTTTTGAGAGAGAGAGAGACAGAGCATGAGTTAGGGAGGGCAGAGAGAGAGGGAGACACAGAATTCAAAGCAGCCTCCAGGCTCTGAGCTGTCAGCACAGAGCTTGACATGGGGCTCAAACTCACAAACCATGAGATCATGGCCTGAGCCGAAGTTGAACACCTAACCAACCGAGCCAATCTGGCACCCTAAATGGACAAAATTTCTCTTACTCAATGAAGTTAAAAGAATCTTTATCTTAAGATCTGTAAGAGGATGGCCAAAAGAAAAAAAAAATTCAAAATTCTTCAAAACAACCTTGTGAATAAGTTTGTTTTCCATCAGTAAGACGAATGAACACTGCCCTAAGTATAGAGTGCCCACCACTGCCCTATTAGCTAAGAGTGGAGTATGTATATTCAATAGAGTATATGTATTTTTAAATAAACACAGATGCAAAACTCAAAATATTTTACTGAAAGAACATCCTTATAATAGAATTATTCTCAGAAATGTTTATAAATGTTTATAAATGAAAAAAGAAATTACCTATAAGTAAGAAAAATGACACAATGTTAATCACCAATCTCACAACATCTAAATGTTTTTAAAAGTTAAAGAGCAGTGAGGCACCTGGGTGGCTCAGTCAGGTAAGTGTCCGACTATGGCTCAGGTCATGATCTCACGGTCTGTGGGTTCAAGCCCTGCATCAGGCTCTGCACTAACAGCCCACGGTTTGGAGCCTGCTTTGAATTCTGTGTGTGTCTCTCTCTCCCTCTTTCTCAAAAATAAATAAACTTTAAAAAAAAAGTTAAAGAGCAGGAGGCTGGAACATGAAATACTGTAAGCATACAGAAGCGATAGTTGATGTCACAATAGAGAGGAAGAACAAGAGGAGCCAGGTCCTACACTCAAGGACCCGACCCTTGGGTCCTATCCTCAAGGCGCTCTACCTAGAAGATGAGACAAGTACACAAAACAACCTTGATGGGAACACAGCAGCCACGGTGTTGTCAACCAAGTGTTCTGGGGTCTCCTTCCTACAGCTGCACTTTCCAGTCCCCTTCAATTAGGGGAGGCCACGCGACGTGCTCCAACCAATGAAACCTGCAACACGTGTCCCTGCTGAGCAGAAACCGGAGAGCCAAGTAACCGGCTGCGCTGCTCTTCCCTTTCTAACAGGGACCGACGGTGCTCCCGGCGGTTTCGGCTCTATTTGCCCGGCTGCCAGGGGAGGATGAAGTGCCTGCGAGCACTGAGCACATGAGTGAGAAGTCAACTATCGTTCAAAGCCTCTGAGGTTTTGGAGCTGGTTGTTACCACAGCTTAATGGAGTCTATCCAGCGTTAAGGTAGCATGAGGTAATTCCGACAAAGAATGGTGGAAGCTCTAAGGAAGAACATTATGTTTCACTGAACATCTGTCTGCTCAGTCTTGGTAAAGGGGGTTAAACTGTTAAAACCACTATTTTCCCCCACTTAATGACTAATAATTTTTAAATCTGCCTAAATAACTAAACAAGCTTTTGGCTATTTTGTGTAAGTTCCTCCCAAAAGGATTTTAAACTTTTACACACACAAAAAAATTTTTTTTTCTTTCTTTTTTTTTTTTTTAAAGAGAGAGCATGGGAGCAGGAGAGAAGGGCAGAGGGAGAGGGGGAGAGAGAGACTCTCAGGCAAGCTCCATGCTCAGCTCGGTTGCAGGGCTCGATCTCACAACCCTGGGTTCACGACCTGAGCTGAAATGAAGCTCAACCGACCGAGCCACCCAGGTGCCCCTTTTTACAAAAGTCTTTTAAACAGAACCCAGCTTTTAATTTATACACAAAGCTTACCACTAAGTAATTCAATCCAGTTCTGAACCGTTTCTGGAGGCTGAGTCTCCTTAACGTGCTTTAGCGCTTCATCAAGAAGGACGTCCCCCGTCGGAGCATCTGACTTACAGATCACCTACAACGTAAGCAGTAAGAATGGAACGATCACTAATCCTTTTTTCTGACTTCATGTCTTCAAATGAAAAATTTAAACAATTATGCAAAAACTTCTTAAAGTCCTTCACGCAGTGTCAATGTTCAGATTTTAAATTAATTCTCTATTCAGAAGTCTAACATTTAACCTAACCAGATTAGCCACAATCATGAATGAAAATAAAGTAACAGTGCAAGAATTAGTAAAGACCAATGCTGGTTGATTAGTTGATACTAATTCTTTTTCATTGCTAAGTCTTGGGCTATTTAATCAAGAAACTCATTTTTTAAACATTAATCAGTTATAGAAATAAACTCAATTATATATAAAAATTCAGTATATGATAAACATGGCATTTTACAGCAGTGGAGAAATGAATTTTTCAATAGATATTATTGAAAAAAATGGCTAGCCAATTCAAAGTAAAAAGTAAGTAAGACTTGGCTCCTCAAGAGCTTATGCCACAAAAAAAGATAAAAATTTAAATATGAAATAGAATTTAGCAGGTAAGAAAGGTTTTTGTCAAAATTGTGACAACTGGCAGAACCTTGAAAATACCAACAGGTTTGGTAATAAAATTGTTAGACACTACAAAACGTTTTAAAATTAAGATGGATACAGACTCACTTCATCTAAAAGTGGAAAAAGAGTGGGGAACAAGAAAATGTGATTTACCGCTTTAGCCAAGCATTAGATTTCTGCAGCCTTCAAGAGGTCTAGGCTAAGCAACAAATTTCTGGTTGAAATTCTCTATTATCAAAACATCATAAAATCTATTATGTTGTAAATGCAGCAGTCTTCCCTTAAACTTGTCCTCAACAATGTGTCCTTACCTTTCTGATCAATCTTCTGAAAACTTAAAAAAAATATATATAATGATATCTCTGTTTGAGACAGCATGACCCAATAGAAATAGAGAACAAATGCAAGCCACAAATCTATTTTTTAAACTTTTGTAATTATATTTAAAAAGACACAGGTGAAATTAATTTTAATATATTTGATTTAACCCACTATAGCCAAAATATTAACATTTAATAAACATTTTTAAATTGAGATAGTTTACATTCTTCTTTTCCACAGAAGTCTTCAAAAATCCTGTGTTTTTACTCACGACATGCTCCTGCTGCACTAGCCACATTTCAAGTGTTTGGCTCACAGACACAGGTGTCTAGCGGCTACAGTGTTGGCGGATATAGAACATTCTCCATCATCACAGAAAGTTCTATTGGACAGTGCTATTCTGGACCATGCTTTTAGGAAGGGGTCAGAGAGAAAAAGAAAAAAGAAAGAACGCTGGGAGAAAAAGTCCTATCTTTACACACTGTTGTCACGCCGCCACTTCTTCCGTCCCGCTGCTATCACCTCGTGCCCACCTCCCGAGACGAGGCTTCTATCAGGCCACAATAACCTGGGTACAGGTGGGCCTTTTTCTTATGAAGTTCTGTCTCCTCAATCTCTCAGAGACGGATTACTCTTCTCCATCACCTCTGTAATTATTCTACTCGACTTAATCTACTCATCTTTCACTCGTATTAACTTTCCTACCTAGTTTCCCCAACCTATTCCTAGCCCTTTTCAATCCATTCTCCTCACTGATTTATTTTAACTTTTATTTATTTTCAATTTAAGTCCAAGTTAGTTAACAGTGTAATAATGATTGAGAGTAGAAATATTGAATCACTTAATTTATCACATATAACACCCAGTGCTGATCCCAACAAGTGCCCTCCTTAATGCCATCACCCATTTAACCCATGCCCCCTCACTGATCCTTCTACTAAGGCAAGTCTTATCATGGTATCTCTACAGTTTCTGCCTAAAATAAAACTCTTCATGCTTAGACTAAGTTCTAAACCCCTTAACAAAATTCAGCAATGTGTAGACCACTAGTAAATATGCTCTGCCCATATCTTTAATTTCTATTTAGTGTATTTCTCCTTAGAGGGGAGCTACATTCTTAAATATGAACAGATAACCAAGGATAACAAGATACTAAAACTCTCAGCATCGAAGAGACCAAAAGACAGAAAATAAGAACTTTGAAGAAACAAAAGAAATTTTCAAAAGAGCCATAATATCCTTAGAGATTTAAAGGAAGATATTACATCCATAAAAGAGGAAGTCATGATTAAAAGACAAAACAAAGAAAAAAAAGATTCCTGGAAATCAAAACCTTGAGAGCCCCAATAAAAACTCAACAAAGGGTTCAAAGGGACAGGAGCCACAGAGAATGCCAATTATATCTCAATAAAGCTAGGAAATTAAGAAATAGGACTAGTCAAGAGGTCCACATCAAACTTATAGAGGTCTAGAAGTAGAGCACAGAAGATACAAGAAATGTAAGAAAACTTTCTAAAACCAAAACTAAACACTTCTACAACAAATGAGCCCATGCATGGTTTTCAGTATATGTGCTGCCTAAGTGAGCACAGCATAATGCATTTTAGAAGACCCACAGCAAGGGATAGCATACAATTTCAGAACACCAGGAATAAAGAGAAGATCTGGAATGCGTCCAGACTGGAAAACAGGTATCACACAATGAATAAAAATCTGAAGGCACCAGACTTTAACAGCAACTCTGCATACTAGAGGACAATGGGGAAATGACTCCAAAATTCTGTGGGAAAATAACTTAAATGTAACATTCTATCCCCAAACTGTCAAAAACGAGGTACAGAAATTTTCAGGCATGCGGAATCTCAAAAACATTTCCTCTCCCCAGGATAGAAAAAAAATTTATATTAGATCCAGAAAACAGGGGGTTTAAAGTGGACTTGAACATTTGAAAATTAATTTTTCTCTGAGGGAGCATCTAGGAAAAAAAGCCACACAGAAAAGATTTTTTTTTTTAATGTTTGTTTATTTTTGAGAGAGAGAGAGAGAGAAAGCGGTGTAGAGGCAGAGAGAGAGGGAGATACAGAATCTGAAGCAGGCTCTAGGCTCTGAGCTGTCAGCACAGAGCCCAATGCAGGGCTCAAATTCACATTCGATAGATATGATCATGACCTGAGCTAAAGTAGGACACTTACCTAACTGAGCCACCCAGCAGCCCCGAAAAGTTTTTAAAAAGAAAATTATTAAAACTCCAGGGGGAAAAAAAGGAAAGGAGAATATAGGATATAACTTAACTCTGCAGGGAATAATTATAATACTATAATCGTTTGGTTTTGCTGAAAATTACAACATAACTCTAATAGGAAAACTGGGAGTAGAGATTAAGTAGTATGTAAAAGAGCCAAATATTCATCTTTTCTTCCCCCCCCCACCCCATATTTCTTAACAGAAAGTAAACAGCATATCAAAGTGATTTATCAAGAGACGGCAGGGGAACCTGGCTGGCTCAGACAGCATGTGACTGCTGATTTCAGGGTTGTTGAGTTTGAGCCCTATATTGAGTGTACAGATTACTTAAAAATAAAATCTTTAAAAAAAAAAAAAGAGGGAGAGAGATGGCAGTATAAACTCATTTAGAAATATGGAAGTAAATGCCAAAAGGAATAACTAAGAGAACTATAGCAAGTTGAATAGTGGTCCCCAAGAAGTGTTTATGTTAGGACTCTTTATTCCTCAGTAAACTATAGATGAGATTAAGTTAAATTAGATCTGGATACAGTCTAGATTATCCACAATTAATTAGATCTGGATTATCCAGGAAGACAGCATCCTCATGAAAGACATACAGTGCAATGAAAGCATCCTTATAAAAGCCACGCAAAAGGAGAGACACAAAGAAGGCAGTGTAAAGGCAGAGCAGAGATGCAGCCAAAAGCCAAAGGAAGCCTGGGGCCGCCAGAAGCTAGAAGAAACAGAATCTTCCTGAGAGCCTTCTAGGAGAGCACAGCATATGCTGGCCTCCAGAACTGAGAAGAGTAAGAATCGGTTGTTCTAAGTCATCAAGTGTGTTATAATCCGTTAAGGAGACCCTGCAAAACTAATACAAGGACGGACAACGACTGCTTCTCAGGAGTAGGACTAAGAAGTGGGGAAAAGTGAACAGAAGACTGTTATTTTTGTTAAAACTCTTTTACAATTTGATTTTATAACATTAATATGGATTATCTTAATAAAATCTGTCATTATTTTTAGGCCATTAATTAAATCATGTGCAGTATTTTTCCAAAAAACCTATCAACCACCTAGTTAACTGAAACAGAAAGCCCACGCAGGCAGGGAACATTGTCTCTTGGCCTCCACTGGATTCCCAGGGTGGAGCACAGTGTACAGTAGACGTAAGCACTAACTAAATATTTGACAAATGAATAAATGAACAAAGAGCAAACAATTTGCTGATAACCAACACGAAGCTGGTTCTTATTCCCACAGAAAGAACAAGTATCAAAATATTTCCACTTTAGGTCAGGGCTTCATAACATCAATGCAAAATTGTTTATAATTACTATAATCAACAGCAACTTATGTGTATAGTTTATTGATAGCAATAATGGCAAACTTTTAAGGTTTTTTCCTCCATAAATCTATGGTTTCCCAGTAAAAGAGAATAAAATTTATATTCGCTTTATGATATAGTTCTCTAAAACAGTAATTTTAAAACCAATCTCATGCCAGCTCATTTAACTCTACTTTGCATAATTAAAAGTAGATATCATTTTAAAACCCCATGAGAAATATGTTCTGCTATTCAATGTTTACTTTGCATATAACTTTCAAGAATATATAAATGGCTTTTTTTCCTACAGGATTATAGCATATCAATCAAAAAATGTTCAGTTCTGACCTAAAATTATGTAGTCTTCTTGAAGATGCTGTATTAAGGAAAAACAGCTTTGGGGCGCCTGGGTGGCTAAGTCAGTTATGCGTCTGACTTTGGCCCAGGTCATCATCTCACAGTTCATGAGTTCGAGCCCTGTGTTGGGCTCTGTGCTGAAAACGCACAGCCTGGAAGCCTGCTTTGAATTCTGAGACTCCCTCTCTCTGCCCCTCCCCCCACCGGCGCTTGAGCTTGCGCTTGCGCGCCCGCGCTCTCACTCACTCGCTCTCTCTCTCTCAAAAATAAACGTTAAAAAAGGGAAAAAAACCAGTTCTGAAAACACCACACCCCCAAGAAACACAATGACAGACTAGAAGAGAAACCGTCGAGTATTTCAGACTGAGGAGGGAGTTAAAAACCCTAAAAACTAGCCAAAAGTAACCATTTATACAGCCCTTCACAGCAACGAAGGCAGAGATCTAAAAAGTACACATCCATATTCTGCTAAAAAGACCGACTTATGGATAGTTAATTTGCACTATAACACCTTTGAGTTTTAAGACAAAATTATGTCAGGTCTTTCCAAATTATAGCTTCCGGAAGCCGAATGAAGTCTGGAGACTCCTGAAGATGTAAGACGCAATGGCCAGGGAGCTGGACAGCGAATCACAGGAGTCGTCGTGTACAAGGAACCAAGAAACCAAAATTACAAAAAAGATATGGAAATATGACTTCCAATAAGGTCTTAACTTTAAAAATCAACTTCCTCCTTAATTCTTTAAAGGTAGCAGTAAGAAATTTTCACGTTTAGCCAAACCCTTTAACAGTTAAGGATGTCAGTTAGCGCTCCTCTTACCTTTCTTGTTAACAGACTTTTACGTCTCATTCCACAAGCCTCTAGTTGTAACCTTCCTCTCAGCGCTAATTCAATTAACATACAGCCACGTAATCCAGATGATATACAGTCATTCCAAAATGATGTGTAACCCTAGTTAAAAAGAAAGAAAGAAAATAGCTAATTTACTTTGAATTCAGATTCAAAAACAGAAATATTTTTAGGCAAAGTTATTTCTGGTACCTTTTACCTTTCTCTTTTAACAATTATAATTTTAAATAAAATACTAAAAAAGTACAGTTGTTATGTATTACTAATCTAGAGTTTTCAGGTGTTTATTGTCTTTTCACCACTAATGCAGTTAACAACTATGGAAGTCAGAGGCTTAAAAATACATCTTTCATTCTTCATTAAGTGTTTACTAGACTCTTTCAGATCCCAATGACCAGCGCTCAAATCTAGCCCAATGTGGCCTCAAAGAGAACTGAAACATCATTCATTCAATGCTTTTTAGTATAAAAACACAAAGGTAATTTTTTTAATGCTTACTTATTTTGAGGATGGGAGGGACAGAGAGAGGGAAAGAGAGAATCCCAAGCAGGCCCCGTGCTCAGCACACAGAGCCCGACATGGGGCTCAATCTCGTGACAGCAAGGAAGGATACTGAACTAAGTAGGTATCAAGAATCAGACGCTTAACCGACTAAGCCACCAGGCACCCCCATGAAAGAAACTGTGAAGGAATATCTTAGGAAATGTATGTGCTGGCCCACGCCTAAAGCTCTGAGTAACAACCAGTAAGGCAATCAGATGCTCCGCCCCCACCCCAAGAGAAACTTAAGGGCAACATCCAGGGTGGAAGAACCACCAGACAGAAGGAGACTGACAGACATCTAGAGATCTGGGAATACTCCTATCAACCACATGATGTCTGGGCACTTTTTGAGGGAAAATAATTGGATTTTTCCAAAATATGAAGCCAAGAACTCTGCCAATACTAATCTAAAGCTTCCAACTCTGGGGACACTTAGGTGGCTCAACAGGTTAAACATCGACTCTTAGATTTCAGCTCAGGTCATGATCTCACAGTTCATGAGACTGAGCCCCAATTAGGGCTCCATGCTGTGTGCCTTATACTAGCTATTGAGCCTACCCCATGGGAGAGAGAAGAGACATGTGGCAGAGGCCCCACGTGTCCACAGCTGTGTAGTGATGTCAGTCACCTGGAGCACTTCAAACCTGGTACAAGACTGGAGGACTGAATAACCACTTCCAGGCATGCTATCAGTCCACCTGCCTTCTCAGTGGAAAAGATTTTTTTTACAAGGACAGGTCAGTAACCACTGCCTAAAGGATGCTGTCCTGAGACAAACCATTGCTCCCTGAAGCAATTGCAAGAACTACAGTCTCGGTGGGATGGTTATATATTCAAGACATGATGTGTTTGTGCCCCATAAAAATACACTCTGTTAAGGAGGACAAGCCAGTCACAATAAAAATAACAGTTAAAATAGGTGAGGAAGACCCAGCAATATAAAGCAGTTTATGATTTGGTTCAAAAGGCACAACTACCTACATTTGCAACCATGTTTTAAGAAGGTAAAGAACTGGGGCACCTGGATGGCTCCCAGGGTCAAGCATCTGGCTTCGGCTCAGATCATGATCTCACGGTTCGTGGGTTCAAGCTCTGCATCGGGCTCCGTGCTGACAGCTCAGAGCCTGGAGTCTGCTTCAGATTCTGTGTGTCTCTCTCTCTGACCCTCCCCTGCTCACACTGTTTCCATCTCTCAAAAATAAATAAGAAAACAAAGAAAAAAAAGGTAAAGAAGCCCCAATTATGACTACGTATCCAGTGACACCACACAGCTCTTGCACTTACAAGTCAATAATCTTTTCAGATCCCTAAATGGGTTTGAGATTCGACCACCAGCAATGGAGTATCTTCATGCCCTCGGTTAGTTCAAAGACAGGTAGTTAAAGTTCAGAGTCACACTAAGGGGGGACCACTGGCCAACCAGCTTACTGAAGCAGCAGCAGCAGCTGCACTAGGAATACCAGTAGCCACAGGACCCTGAGGACGCCCCCCATTCACTATAAAAGAAACAACTGGAGGTTAGAAGACCACAAGAAAACTACTTTGGGGCCCTACAAGTTATCAGTTCCAATATCCTAAAATACAAGGAAGGGAGAGGCAGAGATATTTCAAGCAGAGATAGGTCATGAGCTGCTCCCACAAAACCCAGAGAAACATGACTTCATTAGGTTCATGGGACCAAAACAGGAGGGAAAGGCATTAAGAGCCTAACTAATATGGTCGTACTGATGAGCTGGGATGCTAAAAAATCAACAGGCAGATCTGAAGATTATACCATGTGTAGCTCACAAGGCCTCCAACAAAGAACAGAACAGAACACAAGAGACAAGGAATCCAAGGGCTCTGGAAACTACTTGCCTTTCACCATCTACTTAGTAACAACAAATAATAACCAGGTAAGTAGAAATTTTCCCAATGGAGTGCCAGCTAAATTAATTACAGAGTCGTGCTTCAAATAATCTTCTGTTATTCAGAGTTCCCAGTATCACAGACTCACTCAGACAAATGACCAAACTTTTGGGCAGATCTTATGAGAAGGCTGTGGAACATAAGATATAAATCACCTCATCATATAGTATGCCACTCCAAAGCAAGGCGACAAGCAGAAAGAATGAATAATGTAATAACAAACGAAGCAATGATCTCAGAGATGTGCTCTACAGACACAATTCCCTCGCTGGGCAGTTCCAAGGTCTAAGTTTAGGGGACAGAGACTATAGAAAGCCCAATGTTGCTACACATCGAAGCAACAATCTCCAACACAGCTTATTCTCAGTGATAAGATAATATCTGGATCTCTATTCGCCTGAGTCCCTAAGGTGGCTCAACTTGAGTGGACAGGAAAGAGTGTTTTTTGGGCCCCTAAAAATGCAACTACTGAGTTCTCACCATTTGCAGTATAAGCTCCAGAAGTACTTAAAGAGAAGCATTATGCTATTTATCAACTCAGTTAAAAATAGAACTACCCTACCACCCCAAAATTGCACTACTAGGTATTTATCCAAGGGATACAAGTATGTTGTTTCAAAGTGGCACATGCACCCCAATGTTTACAGCAGCACTACCAACAACAGCCGAAGTATGGAAAGAGTCCAAATGTCCATCGATGAATGAATGGATGAAGAAGATGTGATTACACACACACACACACACACACACACACACACACACACACTGGAGTATTACTTGGCAATCAAAATGAGTGAAATCTTGACATTTGCAACTACGTGGATGGAACTAGAGGGTATTATGCTAAGCAAAATTAGTCAGAGAAAGACAAATATCATATGACTTCAATCGTGTAAGGATTTTAAGATACAAAACAGATGAATAAAAAAGAAGGGAAGCAAAAATAATATAAAAACATGGAGGGGGACAAAACTTAAGAGATTCTTAAAGGGAGAGAACAAACAGAGGATTGCTAGAAGGGTTGTGGGAGGGGGGATGGGCTAAATGGGTAAGGGGCATTAAGGAATCTACTCCTGAAACCATTGTTGCACTATATGCTAACTAACTTGGAGTAAATTTTAAATGATTAAAAAAAAAATCAACTCAAGAGGGGTGCCTAGGTGGCTCAGTTGGTTAAGCCTCCTGCTCTTGATTTGGCTCAGGTCATGATCTCACAGTCTGTAGGATGGAGCCCCACGTCAGGCTACGTACTGACACCACAGAGCCTGCTTGGGATTCTCTCCCCCACCCCCACCCCCCCTGCTCATGTGCATGCTCTGTCTCAAAATAAACAAACATGAAAAAAAAAAAAAAGATTCAACCCAATAAAAAGCTCCTGCACAACAAAGGGAACAACCCACAAAACGAAAAGAATGGGAGAAGATACAGGCGAATGACATATCTCATTAAAGGGTTAGTATCCAAAATATACAAAGAACTTCTACAACACGGGGAAAAAAAAAAAACCCACATAATCCAATTAAAAATGGGCAGAAGACGTGAACAGATGTTTCCCCAAAGAAGACATAGAGATGGCCAACAGACACATAAAAGATGCTCATTATCACTCATCGTCAGAGAAATGCAAAGCAAAATCACAATGAAAGATCACCTCACATCTGTCAGAATTGTGAAAATCAAAGCCACGAGAAACAAGTGTTGGCAAGGATGCAGAGAATAAAAAAACTCTCTTGCACTTTTGGCGGGAATGCAAATCGGTGCAGCCACTGGAGAAAACAGTATGGAGGTTCCCCCAAAAAAGTAAAATTAGAAATATGCTACAATCCAGTAATCACACTACTACTGGGTATTTACTCGAAGAGCACAAAAACACCAATTCAAAGGGTTACACATGAACCTCTTTACCTATTTCACCCAACCCTGCCATCTACTTTCCCTCTGGTAACTATCAGTTTGGTCTCTGCAGTTAAAAGAGTCTAATTTTTGGTTTGTCTCTTCTTGTGTTTTTTCTTAAATTCCACATAAGTGAAATCATATGGTATTTATCTTTCTTTCACTTTTTCACTTAGCATTATGCCCTCTCCATCTATCCATGTTGTTGCAGATGGCAAGATTTCACTCTTGATGGCTGAGGAATATCCCGTTGTACATATTTACCACATCTTCCTCATCCAGCTACCAATGGACACTTGGACTGCTTCCATAATTTGTACATAATGCAATAAACAGGGGCTCATGTTTATCCCTTTGAATTAGTGTTTTTGTATATCACTGAGTAATATATAGAACTGTTGAATCCCTATGCTGTACACCTAAAATACAATACTGTGTGTAAACTATATTGAAATTTTAAAAAATTTTAAGGCAAAAAAATCTAAATTAAAAAAAAAAATTAACCCAGGGGTGCCTGGGTGGCTCAGTCAGATAAGCATCCAACTTCAGCCCAGGTCTTGATCTCACAATCCGTGGGTCCAAGCCCCACATCAGGCTCTGTGCTGACAGCTCAGAGCTGGGAGCCCCCTCGGGATTCCGTGCCTCCCTCCCTCTCTCTGTCCTTCCCCCATTTACACTTGATTCCTGTCTCTCAAAAATAAACATAAAAAAAAAATGAACCCAGAAAGCTAGCCACCCACAATGAAATATAATAAAAACATGTAAGAGGGATACAACCAGAATGTCATATAAATATCATGAGAGACACAACACAAAATGTTATACAATATTCCTGCATAGAACATGATGTATATAGATATAACATGAAAATTAGATATAAAATATTATATATATAGTATGATTCCTAAGTTGAAATGTTATGAATATATGTACATAAGACATATTGTATTAATATATAAAAAAATCCTCTTTAAATGTTCATATCCTTTAAAATTCATGTCTAAAATGTTCTTATGGACCTTTAGTCAGGAAACATGTACACAAATAATTTATGTACAAATAACTTATGTATACATTGTTCATTACAGTAAAATAATGGAAGCAATCTAAAAGTTAACAGCTCTAGTTAAATAAATGTAGCATTTCCCAACTTTCCTTGACCTTGGAATGCTTTTATTTATAGGATAGCTTTAACAATAGAATATTTTACAATTCTGTGAAAACCAGTTTTTAAAATTCCAGTGTAGACAGTTATTTCTAAACATGACTTCAAAATGTAATAAATACATTACCAAATCATATATTAATATAGATATAGTATGGTCCCATTTTTTGAAGTGGATTTGAAGTAACAGCAGTAGTAATGTTTGGTAATTCATGGGATCTTTATTTTCTTTACTTTTCTGTATCCATTAGAGAGGAAACCTGGAGGCAAGGAGATCAGTTAAGGAAAAGACTGAATTATTCAGACTTACAATTAAGATAGTGGCAGGAATGTGATAAAGGCAAGGACCATGAATTAAACAAGAATTGAGAGGTAGTACAGGACAGTCTTCAAGTGGCCAGACTGAAACCACAAACACCCAACAATTCAAAATAACTACTAGTACTTAATATACACACAAGGTACATCAAATAGTCTTCATTATTTTAACAGCCAGGTTTCTGTTTCATGCACAAAGTATTTCACAAAATGAGATCACTAAAACACAACTGTAATCTTCTATATAATGTTAAATTCTGGTGTGAACAATGTCTTTGAAGATGGCTTTCTAAATGGACTTTTATCAGCAAAAGAAAATATCAGGTTACCAAAATATTTTGTGTTTACTACCAAACCCAAACCAAAAATTATACTAGCAAGGGCTCTCTTGGTTCACATCCCCTATTTTGAAACTCTACTCTCATCTGCAGATTCTACAGAAAGAGCTTACTGTCTGTCACATCTATTTGGACCAGGATGGGCAAATCAAACTTTCCCTCCTGGGAATCTAAACTGGGGACACAGAGGCTGGGTCAGTCACATGGCTGGGCATGGACACTAGATGAGCTCTAATGCTATGTGGGCTGCAACGCCATCAGCCATTTTGTTCAAACAGTCTGAGAAGAAAGGTATAGAGCAAGGAAAACAGAAGAAAAAAAATAAAATATATGCAGAGCAGAAATAAGAGAACATATAATGTTGAGACAAACCAAAACATAGCACACACAGAATAGCATTTTTTTATTTTTGTTTTGTTTTGTTTTCCTTTTTAAAATTTTAGTTAACATACATGCAATATTGGTTTTAGACGTAGAATTTAGTGATTCATCACCTACATGCGACACCGGTGCTCATCATAAGTGCCCTCTTTAACATCCATCACCCATCTCCCACCCACCTCCCTCCATCAACCCAGTTTGTTCTCTATCATTAAGAGTCTCTTGTGGTTTGTTTCCCTCTCCTCTTCCCCCACCCTTTCCCTATGTTTATCTCTTTTCTTAAATTCCACATATGAGTGAAATCATGGTATTTGTCTTTCTCTCACTTATTTCACTTAGCATAATACACTCTAGTTCCATCCACATCATTGCAAATGGCAAGATATCATTCTTTTCAATGGCTCAGTAATATTGCATTGTGTTTGTACGTATGTATGTGTGTATATGTGTGTATATGTGTGTGTGTGTGTAGGTGTACACATACAGAAACACACACATCTTCTTTATCCATTTATCAGTCAATGTGGGCTCTTCTCCATAGTTTGGCTCTTACTGATAACGCTGCTATAAACATTGGGGTGCTTGCACTCCTTCAAATCTGTATTTTTGTATCCTGTGGGTAAATACCTAATAATGTAACTGCTGGATTGCAGGGTAGCTCTGAGTTCGTTTTTTGAGGACCCTTCATACTGTTCTCCAAAGTGGCTGCACCAGTTTGCACACAAAATAGCATCCTAACAACTGAACGACTTTGTGTACTGGGCTATACTCCTGAACACCTGTATCTACTTAAGTTACTTTGAAGGGATTTTTGTTCACGTAAGTAATTTCTCCTAAGGCTAAAAAGAATTTAATGAATTCTGACATTACATATCTTACAAAGGTCTCTAAACAAAGCAACTACAACTAAAAGATTTACACAGGCCAATAAACATTATGCATAACAAAAAATTCAAATTTGCATGCACTTAACATTTAATTATTAGAAAACTAGTCTGATTAGAACTATAAGGGCAGCTGCTTACTACTAGTAACCAAAAGGCAGCCCAATTCACCAACATTATCATCTGTTAAGATAATTAGGATTTATTAACCAAATAAATGTCACTTACAATTTAAGTGCCACATTCCAATTAATCTCACCTAATTAGAAACAAATTAAATCCAATACCCCCTTCCTTAAAAAGGCAAAAGAACACAAATATGCTAAAACAAACAAACAAACAAAAATGGAGAGGGGGCGCCTGAGTGGCTCAATCAGCTAAGCTTCCAACTCTTGGTTTCAGCTCTGGTCATGATCTCATGGTTTCATGAGTTTGAGCCCCACGTCAGGCTCTGCGCTAGCAGCACAGAGTGTGCTTGGGATTCTCCCCCCCCCTCCCCCCACCCCCGTCCCCCACTCATGCTGCCTCTGTCTCTCTCAAAAAAAAAAAAACATTTTTAAAAAATTAAAAAACAACAACACACACTAAGATACACATTTAAAAAGTATTTATATGAGGTGCCTGGGTGGCTCAGTCAGTTAAGTGTCTGACTCTTCATTTCGGCTCAGATCTCCTGGTTTGTGAGACTGAGCCCCACATCAGTGTGGAGCCTGCTTGGGATTATCTCTCACCCTTTTTGCTCTCTCTGCCCCTTACCCTGCTCAAAATAAATTTTTTAAAAAATGTATTTATACAACAGGGGAGTCTAGGTGGCTCTGTCAGCTGAGCATCCAACTCTTCATTTCAGCTCCGGTCATGATCCCAGGGTCACTGGATCCAGCCCCACACGCTAAAGATTTTCTCTCCCTTGCACCTCTCCCCTGCTCACACTCTCTAAAAAAAAAAAAAAAAAAAAGTATACAACAGACAAATCCAAATTGAGGGACATTCTACTAAGTAACTGGGAAGAACTAAAGGATAGCATATTTTAAGAATTAAAGGAACAAGGGGCGCCTGGGCGGCTCAGTCGGTTAAGCGGCCAACTTTGGCTCAGGGTCATGGTCTCATGGTTCATGGGTTGGAGCCCCGCGTCAGGCTCTGTGCTGACAGCTCAGAGTCTGGAGCCTGCCTCAGATTCTGTGTCTCCCTCTCTGTTTCTGGACACAGATTCTGTGTCCAGAAAGCTCCCTCTTTCTGTCCCTCCCTTGCTCACACTTTTCTCTCTCTCTCAAAAATGAATGTTTAAAAAAAAATTTAAAGAATTAAAGGAATAACACGATGACTAATTGAGAAACTCAATGGTTCATCAGATACAGAATCTCAAGAAAGAGACGAGAATTTGGCTTTAAAATTAGTGACCTAAATGAAAAGTTCACTAGAAGAGCTCAACAGACTTAAAAGAAAATCAAAGAACTTAAATTTTAAGAACAGCAAGAAAAAAGAAAATGAGGAATGTCAAATATACTTCAATTAAAAAAAAAAGAGAGAAAATGAAGAAAGCCCAAGCGAATAAGGTCTTTAGGACCCTCAGAATAAAAGGAATCTCGAAGAGACAAAGTAGAAAAAATAATAGCTGAAAATTTCCCAAACCAGGTAGAAAATATTCATCTAAGATCTAGATGCTCAACAAACTGGATAAAAAAAAAAAGATCACCAAACCTAGACATCACAGTCAAACTGTTTGGGGGGGAGGGGGGAGTATCTTGAAGGCAGCAAGAAAAAAACTTATCACATATAAGGGAATAATACAAATTACCAGTTACCTTCTCACTGTAATCACTGGAGACTGGAGACCAGAAGGCACTGAGATAACGTATTTGAAATGCCAAAAGAAACTATCAACCAAGAATCTATACTGTGAAGGGTGAGAGGACTCATTTTCAGATATACCCAACAAGAGCAGTGCTGTCTGGTTAACTATAGGTTAACTTTTGGAAATATGTACGAACCACTCTCCACCCACCAAAATGGAGTCGGAAGCCCTTAGACACTTCACTTCCTGGTTCTTCCCCTCTCCTTTTCACGGGCTTATTTTCGAAGGCTTTGCAATTAGCATGCTCCACAGATTAAAGGGAGGAGGGACTGAAAGTCTCTGCATCACCTCAGGGAATGTGCATTTGTTCCAATCAGACTACTTCTTGGCCTGACATGGGTATAGGCAAGGTCCAGGTGAGGCTGTAACCTCTGTAGTGTTCATCCAGTGAGGTATCAGAAGAGGGACTTCCCGCTAAGAGGCAAACTAGGAGGTAAACTGCCTGCTGCAACCGCCTGGAGTGTGCCTGTCCATCAGGCACAGGCTCTTGGTTGATTAAACCCTGACTTCACTGTGCTCCCAATCTCCACATCCTTCCTTTGACTGGGTCAGTGGCTTATTTCTCACATATACTCAGCAAAATTATCCTTCAAGAATGAATTTGAGACAAAGATGTTCCTAAATAAACAAAGAATGAATTTGTTGCTAGTAGATCAACTTTACAAGAAATTAACTAAAGAAGTTCTGCTGTTAGAAGTATTGTCAGACAGTATTTCAAATCCACATAAACAAAGGATAGATACTAAGGTACATTTTTAAAACTGTATTTTTGGAGCACCTGGGTGGCTCAGTCAGTTGGGCGTCAGACTCTTAATTTCAGCTCAGGTCATGATCTCAGTCGTGGGATCAAGCCTCATGTCGGACTCCACGTGCTTGGGATTCTCTCCTTCCTTCTCTTTCAAAATAAACACACACTTTAAAGAAGGGATGTTTTCTTTTTCTTTTATTTTTTAATCTTTATTTTTGAGAGAGAAACAGAGTATGAGTAGGGGAGGGAGACACAAAATTAGAAGCAGCCTCCAGGCTCCAAGCCTCACATGGGGCTCAAACCTATAAAGTGTGAGATCATGACAGCCAAAGTCAGATGCTCAAATGACTGAGTCACCCAGGAGCCCCTCTTTTTCCTTTTAAAACCTTTAAAAGCAAAAGGTTGCATAAAAATAAGTATTAAACACTGTTGTTGGGGTCAGAACATAAATCTGTAATTTTTTTTTAATGTTTTTTATTTATTTTTGAGAGACAGAGAGAAACAGCACGAGCAGGGGAGGGTCAGAGAGAGAGGGAGACACAGAATCTGAAGCAGGCTCCAGGTTCTGAGCTAGCCCCCAGCACAGAGCCTGATGCGGGGCTCGAACCCATGACCGTGAGATCATGACCTGAGCCGAAGCCGGACGCTCAACCGACTGAGCCACCCAGGCGCCCCTGTAATATTTCTGACAATGCACAGAAGAAGGGGGAGTAAATTAAGCTACAATGAAGCAAAACTTCTAGATTTTGCTGGAATTAAATATTTATTTGAAGAATGTGATAAAGACATATATTGTAATTTCTAAAGAAACTATTAAGAAAAGGAATCCAATATAGAAAAGGAAGAAAAAGGGAGGAAATTTAAATGGTTGAATTATAATTTTCTATGTAACACAAAAGAAGGAAGTACAGAAGGAACAGAGGTGCAAAAGGGACATCTGACAGGAAACAAACAGCATCGTGGCTGGCGTAAATCAACTATCAATAATTATGTAATTGTCAATAGATTAAGTACTCCAATCAAAGATAAAAGCTTGCAAGACTGGACAAAAGACCTAACTAACTAACCATATGCTGCCTACAAAAGACAGCTTAAACTCAAAGACACAAGTAGGTTTAAAAGAGTAAAAAGAACATTCAAACACTAAAGAAAACTGGAACAGATCTATTAAGACAAAGTAGACTTCAGAATAAAGAAAATTAAGAGAAACAAATGGGGGACATTTTCATATGATAAAGAAGTTAACTATCAGGAAGATATAACAATTATAAACAAACATATACATACCTAACAGAAGCAAAATACATGACGCAAAAACTGACCAGAGAAAGGAGAAACAATACAATAACAGTAGCTGAAGATTACACTGACAAAAATTGAAAGAACTAGACAAAAAAACAACAAAGATACAAAACTGAACAATACTATCAATCAAGCTAACTTAAATGGCATTTAGAAAACTCGCAAACAATAGTTTGTATGATTTCAGTTCCATTGTTTCAAAGTATCTAATTTACTCCAGGGGAATTAAATTAGAAATAAACAGAATGAAATCTGGAAAATCTCTACTGAAAAAATTAATCTATGACTTCTAAATAATCCACTGGTCAAAGAAATCACCAAAGAAGTTTGAACTTAATGAAAACAAAAACACAAAATATCAAAATCTATGAAACACAGTGTTTAGAAACAAACTTCTATCTCTATCAAATACCTATACTGCAAAAGAAGTGTCTCAAATTAACAACCTAATCTCCCACCTTAAGAAACTTCTTAGAAAAACCAAATCCAAAATCAAAGGGAAGGAAATAAAAATTCATGCAGAAACCAATGAAATGCAAAGGGGAGGGGGGAATCCATGAAGCCAAAAGTTATTTCTTTAAAAAAAAAAAAATCAAGGTTAAAACAGGGGAATGGAATAGAGGAAGAAAGACAGACAGAGGGGGAACCTGGGTGGCTCAGTCGATTAAGCCACCGACTTTGGCTCAGGTCATGATCTCACGGGTTCGTGGGTTTGAGCCCCGCACTGGGCTCTGTGCTGATAGCTCAGAGCCTGGTGCCTGATTCAGATTCTGTGACTCCCTCTCTCTCTGCCCCTCTCCTACTCATGCTCCGTTTCTGTCTCAATAATAAATAAACACACACACACACACACACACACACACACAGGGAGAGGGAGAGGGAGATATGCAAATTACCAAAGTCAAAAAAATAATAGCAGGTACATCACTTCCAATCCTACACAAATTTAAAGAATCATAAGGCAATACCATAAACAACTTTATGCCAATATATCATTTAACTTAGACAAAATGTTCAAATTCCTGGAAAAATACAAATTACCAAACCCAAATGAAAAGAAATAAATCTCAGAATAAACCTATAACAAGAAGCAGAACTGGGTAAGAAAAATATTTACACAAAGTGTCATTAAGATGTATGAGTAATCAGGCTGGACCAGATATTGAGAAACCTCTTAATCCAGTCCTGGCCACAAGAAAAATTCGTCTTATAGAACGTGAAGCAGGTCATTTAATATCCTCTCTGTGCCATCAGTTTCTCACCTACCCCATGAAAAAGACTTCAAGCATTCTACAATTATGATTCTAATCAATTAAGAATTCCCTAAGGGGGTATGTGACTTAGGGCAAAACCAGATAAACGATCTTGTTAATTTCCAAAAACGTATTTGCAAGTTAATCATCAAAGGTATTTTAAAAACTCCTTAATAGCATATAAAGAACTGTCTGAAGAATAAAGTTAAATGTATGTCAGGAGAGATAAGCATTTATGATGGGGAACATGAAAACTACTATTTGGCACCATTTTTTGTAGTCTAGAAGAGGACAAAAACAAATCCAGGTTTTCATATGACAAAGTGATTTAAATGTCAAACTGGTAAAATTTTGGAAATATCTTGGCACATTTAACAGTTACAGAGGCACGGCAAGTGTGTACTACATTTAGATTTTAAGAATCCAAATTAGACTCCAAGGGTTGATAAGTTCTGGAGTACACAGAAATCTATAAAGAGAACAACTATTTCCTAAAAACCATAAACCCCAGTACGTTAAGATAATTAATGAGGGCTACAGAAAGTAGCTTATCGTCAAAAAGAATAAGGGTTAAAAAGCCAAAATATAAAATAGGTTCCAAAAAAACAACTTATCCTATCCTTGTACAGAAGCAGAAGCAGCCTTTGGGGTGGCCCCCGATAACCCCCACCTCCTGGTGTTCATGCCCTCGTGTAATCCCCTCCTTGTAAATGGAGGCTAGGCTTGGGGATTTGCTTCTATCCAGAGTGCAGCAAATAGGCTGGTATGTCACTTCAGAGGTCGGTTACAAATACCTGTGGGCTTCCATCTTGGGCCTCTGCCCTTGCTCTGCCAACTGCCTCGTTTCCAGCTGTCCTATAACACAGACACATCTGGCAAAGAACTGAGGCTCTCAGTCCAACAACCTGCAAGAAATAGAATCCTCCTCCAGTTGGGCCTGCAGATGAAACTGAAGCTCTCTCTGGCCAACAACTTAACTGCAGTCTCATGGGAGACCTTTAGCCAGAGGCACTCAGTTAAGCATAGCCCAGATTCCTGATCCACAGAAAACTAGGAGATAAAATATATTTGCTATTTTAAGCTGCTAAATTTTTACACAGTATAACTAACATAGGAGCTGCCTACCACTGAGGAGACAGGAAAAAAGGAGGTGACAGCCAAAGGGTCTGAGTTTCTCTTGGCTATAACAAAATTGTTCTAAAATTGATTGTAATGACTGTTGCACACTCTGAGCATACTAAGAACCCTGAACTGTATACTTTAAGTGGGAGAACTGTATGGTGTATGAATTGTACCTCTGTAGAGCTGTTACCAAAAAGACAACTAACACACCTTGTATATGAAATTACTCCTGAAATCTTAAAAGAGCTTTTCATTATTTTGGAAGAACTAAGAGTGAAAAAATTCTTAGCAGAAAAAATTACTCTGACCAAGACAATGAAGGTCACGTGACCTCAGGTAAAGACACACTTCAAAAATTAGACAAGAATAAGCAAATGAAAACAGAAAAACTGGAAAACTATCTACATTTGCAGGTGATATAACTAGATACTGGGGGAAAAAATGGACACCCAGAAAAACTGAAAAGTATAAATGGAAAAATTACTATACAGTAAGAAAACCTGAAAAAGTACCAGGACTACAAAATTGACAAACATCAATAACTGCCATATACAAACAAAAAAAAGAAACAATAAGATATGAAAAGTTAAGATATAGTCGCAAAGACCTCATTTACAATCTTAACCAAAGAAAGAAAATATTTAGGCAAATCTATACAAAGAAGAGTTAAAACTTTCCTGCAAGGCTTAAAAAGAGACCCGGAAGATGTCTTGCGTACAAAAACAATATAATGTTATTTCTTCATACCTTATAAAGGTCTGGATAAAAATAGCCAGTTGTTTTTTCCCGGAGTTATAGAAGTTAAAAACTAAGTTCATAAAGATAAATACAAAAGAATAACCAAGAAAACTTGGGAGGGAGCCATATGTGAGGAAGAAAAATGGAAACTGTCCTACTAGATACTAAAACAGATTTAAAAGTCTCTCGAAATTAAAGAATATGATACCAATGCACAAACAGTCCCCAAAAAATAAAATCCAGAAAAAGACCCAAAACACACTGAAATCTAGTAAATGATAAAATTGTAATCTCAAATCAGTGTAAAATGGAAATATGGGTATTGTAACTAATAATTAGGACAACTGGTAGCCATTTAGAAAAAGAAAATTAGATCCATACTCATGTCATATTATACTTCTAAATATAGTTCCAGATGGATGGATCAGAGATTGACATGTAAAATAAAACAAAGTACTAGGGAAAAAAAAAAAAAAGAGGTGAATACCTTCATAATCTGGGAGAGAAAAACCTTTCCAGCTATTATTCCAATCTAAAACAAATAAAGAGGCTGATTTTACACAAGTTTTTCCAAATCTGCATGGCAAAACCACAAAGTCAAAAAACAAATGAAAATGTAGGAAGTTTGTAACAGATCACAGATACAAGGCTAATATCTCTAATACACAATTCCTAAAAATTAAAGGAAAATAAGATCAATACTCAATTTTTAAAAAGCAAGATACAGAAAAATTCGCAAAAGAAATGAAAAAGATTCTTTACCAATCATAAGAAAATACACATTTAAATTATATAAGAATTCAGCACCAAAAAAACAAACAACCTGTTGGGGCCCAGTAGGCAATAATAACCCTCAAACAATATTTGGCCTCTTGGACCGCACATGTGGCTTCTGTTTATCCTATGATTTTCTCATTACTTTGCAAAGAGGCATATACTTGTAGGCTTTAAATCAACTTGGGTCAGTCAGTGACCTTCCCTTACTTTATTTTCTGGCTCTTTGTCTGCTGTTGGGAGTGAACATAATCCTCTCCCAAAAGATTTGCTTAAGGATAAGCATCCCACCCTTGAATAACTAATAAAGGGCCTTAAGGAATGTATACCTCCTCATAGAATTCTTCAGGCTCATCATATGTTTAAAACCAGACTATTATTAGGGGATTCTTCTTTTTGCAATGACTTAAACCTGTTACTTACTTCCCTGGAGCATGTCTTTACTTCAGGGACCTTGAACTATGTAATCCTTAAAGAAATGATGTCATCACCCATGGTATATAAGACCCTGGCTATCTTAATAAACGTGGCTTTTACCAACCACCATCCACGCTTGTCTGTCTTGTCTGTCATGTCTGTCTTGTTCGTCTTGTCCGTCTTCTTTTCCAGAGATATTTTCGCCGACACCAACCCCCTACTCGGGACCTTTCAACTGGTGCGTGGGTTGGTCCCCCGCAACAACCCATTTCAAAAACAGGTAAAACACGTGCCCATCAATAGATGACTAGATAAACAAAATGCAGTATATACATCCAACAGAACATTAATCAGCTTTAAAAAGAAATTCTGACACATGCCACAACATGCATAAACCTGAAGGACATTAGAAATAAGCCAGTCACAGAAGGCAGGCATGATTCCATTTACACGAGGCACCCAGAAGAGTCAAATTCACAGACGGAAAGTGGAATGGTGGTTGCCCACGCAGGTGGGAGGGGCATGGGGAGTTTCTAACAGGTGGAGTTTTAGTATGGGATGACCCGGCAGTTTTGGTGGTAATGGCTGTACAACAATGAAAATGTCCTCAAACCAGTGAGCAATACATGTAAAAGTGGTTAAAACAGTAAATTTCATGCTATGTGTATTTTACCACAAGTTCAAAACTCCAAGAGATACTACTTACTTACTTACCAAGACTCGCAAAAATTCAGTAATCTGACAACATATTCTGCCAACAAAGATGAGAGCAATAGGCACTCTCATACACGATGATGGAAATGCAAAAGGACACCACTCCTACCGAGGGGAATTTGAAACTCTAGAAAAATCATATGTGCCCTTGAACTTGACAATCTTACTTTCTAGGAACCTACTCTGAAAAAAGTTTCATAAACATGAAACAATATACACATATGGTTAATTATTTGAAGTCAGGAAAGCTTGTAAACACCCCATAAATCCATCAGTAAGGGACCTGATGAACACAGGAAGATATTTACACATAATAAAATACCATGGAGCCATAAAAGACCTCTAGATAATGATGTAGAACAATCTTCAGGCCATAATGGGTAAAAAAAAGAAGGGGGCACCTCAGTGGTTCCGTCGATTAAGCGTCCTCTTGATTTCTGCTCAGATCATGCATGATCTTGTGCTCGAGGCTGTGAGCTTGAGCCCCTTCTCAGGTTTACACTGGGCATGGAACCTGCTTAAGATTCTCTCTCTTTCTCTGCCCCTCCCCTCCCCCACTCACACACACACACACAACCTCCCTCCCTTAAAAAAGGTTAAAGAAATACTAAAAATAGAAGTACCATACAATTTATTAATTTCATCTCTGGATATTTACCTAAAGAGAAGGAAAACACTAATTTGAAAAGATATATGAACCCCTATTTACAAGAGCCAAGATATGGAAGTAATCTAAGTGTCCAATGACAGAGATGGATAAAGAAAATGTGGTATACATACATAATAAAATATTATTCTGCCATAGATAAGAATAAAATCTTGCCCTTCACAACATGGATGGACCTAGAGGGTATTATGCTAAGTGAAACAGGTCAAAGACAAATACTGTATGACTTCACTTATGTGTGGAATCTACAAAACAGACCAACAAGAAGAAACAGACTCACAGATACAGGGAACAAACTGGTGGTTCTTAGAGGGGAGGCATGTGTGGGGATATGCGAATAGCTACTAAGAGGTACAAACGTCCCATTATAAAACAGGTAAGTCACAAGGATGAGAAGACAGCATAGGGTGTATAGTCAATAATACTTCAGGAACTTTGCATGGTGACACAGAACGACACTTGTGGTGAGCACTTCATAATGTATATAACTGTTGAGTCACTAAGTTATACACATGAAACTAACATGTCAAGTATATCTCAATTTTTTATTCTCAAAGAAATTGTTTTCCCACTCTAAGTGTTTTATCCTGAATTCTACCAATGACTCCAGGCTAAGAACCTCCACTCCCTGGGAACTTGGATACCAACCAACCTCAAGAACCTCTGTTAGAACCCAATCTAATAAATTTAATCCACATCCAACTTTTCCTCAATTTTGTGGGGACTCCAACCCCAAGCCTCCCTCCTTCCTTCTTAAAAGTCCCCTCCATTTTTACCCTCACCTCTAGCCAGAACAATCATTTACTAAGCACCCACAGCGTGTCCAGTATTGTTCTAAATACTGAACATGTAGTAACTCATTTACACCTTACAATTAACCTTCTGAGGTTAAGCATTATTATTCCCAATTCACGTATAGAGAAAACAAGCCCAGAATACACTGTTTAGACTACACTCTTGTTAATTTCCTAAATGCATTTTCTATTTTTCTTCTATTGCATTCACCCAGCAAACTCCAACTCCAGATCAATACAACTGTCCACTTTCTCCTTTTTGGTGCTTCCTAACTGCCGGGGGGGGGGGGGGGGGGGGGGGGGGGGGGGGGGGGGGGGGGGCGGAGATCTTGCAATCTCAGTACAACTTAAACTGTCAATGATAACCTGGTAAATCCTTCTGCATTTCCCTCTGCAAAACTCTTCCACTCGCTGTAGCAGCTATTTCAAAACTCCATTCTCCTCAAATCTCTGAACCTTGCTCATTTTCAGCAGATAACTTCACAGGAAGTAAATGTCATCTGACAGGAATTGTGTCAACTTCTAACAATGAACCAAACATATAAACTCAACTTTGTCCATACTCATTCTTTTATCCGGCTGTTACCAATAGGAAAACTGCCTGAGGCTCACCTTCCTACCCATGCTCTAGCATCTTAAGTACCTTTCCTCTCAATTCCTGTCCTTCCTATCCTAGTACCTTCCAACTGACATTCAAACATCCTCAAGTTTGCCCATCATGAGAAAGACAGAAAGGAACTAGCACTCCCCTATATCCTGCCCACTCACCACAGACTCCCTGAAAGTACAGCTGACACCTGAACACTGGTCCACTGATCTGCAGACTTTTCTTCTATATGCACAGTACTACAAATGTATTTCCTCTTCCTCGCGATTTTAATAACCTCTTCTTTTCTCTAACTTATTTTAAGAATACAGCACATTAATATATATACAACTACGTGCTAACTGACTTTTATGTTATCGGTAAGGCTTCCAGTCAACAGTAGGCTATTGGTAGTTAAGGTCTGTGGACGTCAAAAGCTATCATGAATTTTTGAATGCACGGGACAAGGGTTGGTACCCCTAACCCCCACATTGTTCAAGGGTCAAATTGTTCAGTCAAAAAATAACCCGCCATCACTCCCCTATCACTTCTGAACCCATGCAATCTGATACAGTTCTCAGCAAGCTTATCTCAAGTAACTGCCCCACAACGTCTGATGCTCTGGACACTGTCCCCCACCCCCCGCCCCCCGCTTCTGTAACACCACTCTGTGACTGGGCAGCTCCGTTCAGGATTTTACAAGTTACTCTTCTTTCATCTATTCCTTTTTTTTTTTTTTTAGTTTATTGTCAAGTTTGTTTCCATATAACACCCAGTGCTCTTTCACACAAGTGCACTCCTCCATGCCCATCACCATCCTTCCCTTTTCCCCTTCTAGTTTCATCTATTCCTTAAGTGTAACACTCAGTGGTCTTGTCTTACTTTTACTTTTTTTTTTAAGGGTTTTATTTTTAAGGATGCCAGGTGGCTCGGTCAGTTAAGCAGCTCAGGTCATGATCTCATGGTTCGTGAGTTCAAGCCCCACATCAGGCTCTGTGCTGACAGCTCAGAGCCTGGAGCCTGCTTCGGATTCTGTGTCTCCCTCACTCTTTGCCCCTCCCCTGCTCACACTCTGTCTCTCAAAAATAAATAAATGTTAAAAAAAATTTTTTTTAATTTTTAAATAACCTCTACCTCCAACATGGGGCTCGAACTCACAACCCCAAGATCACGAGTCACACGCTCCACTGACTGAGCCAGCCAGGCACCCCTTGTCCTATTTATAAACTCTTCTTGAGACCTCTCAGTCACCCTCATTTGTTTAAAAATTGTCTTCAAATAGAAGTGTGAGAGAAAATTAAAGTCCCCACGTCCGCCCTCCCCTTCCATCCACACCCACTCCTTCAAGGAAAACTTCTGTGAACACTTCAAAGAGACCCTCCCCAAATCCTTTTTACCTCAATGTGTACATAGTCAGTCTGCCACAAAGCAAATGCCTAGTATACGCTAAAACTGGACAAAGCATTTAATGAACACCATGCCTAATCCTCAGATGACCTTATCAAGGGGCATTATTGTTCCATTTTCACAAGATAATGAAACTGAGGCTCAAGGGAATTAAGGAAATCGGCCAGTTACAGAGTGGCAAAGCAGGAACTGACACCAGTGTCTCTAGCTCCAGAGCCCTGGCTCTACTCTTCTGTCCTGCCATCCAAGACCTATTTGTTTAATGGGTAATCTAGGTATGCTTCGCCTCAGCCCCAGGAAACTGAAGATACAGCAGTCCCCCCGCCCCTTACCGACAGCATCAGTTACCCATGCTCGGCCACCGTCCAGAAGCAGGTAACCCTTCTGACTTCACTGTCAGAAGGTCAACAGTAGCCGGACGCTCAGTACAAAGCCCCTACTCGTTACCTCACTTCATTTCATCATGTAGGCATATTATCATCTCAACTCATCACAAGAAGAAAGGGGGTACAGTACAGGAAGATATTTTGAGAAAAAGAAAGACCACATTCACACTACTTCTATTACAGGATATTGGTATAATTGTCATACTTTTTATTAGTTGTTCATTTCTTACTGTGCCTAATTTATCAATTAAACTTTATCATAAATATGCATGAATAAGAAAAAACCGGATTTCTACAGGGTCCAGTTCTATCCCGGGTTTCAGGCAGCCCTGTGGGTAACGGAGCACGACTGTGCTCATCTTCCTTTGCACACCCGCCACAGGTCACTCCACTACGGAAAGCACAGAACTACACGTGAGGAGAAACTGACTTCCTCGAAAAGAAATGAATCTTTTAAAGGATCCATGGCAAAACGTACACTCATTTGACTGTGAAATTTTAAAGTGCATTTAACAGCATCTTATTATTACAAAACCTAACTCTAACCCCAGTCTTAATTCTTCACTAGGGATCAGGCAGGGTTTACTTAATAGACACAACACAAAAACATTTCAATTTGCCAAGCTGTCTCCACATACATAAATTATCATCTCATCTCACAATAACCCAGTAAAATACTGTCATCCTACATTTGAAAAATCTGAAGTTTAGAGAAGAAAGAGGACCATAGTCACACTCCAGCATAAGCAGTCATATCTAACAGCACGTGCTGTGACTGTAAATACGGTGCTTCACCACTACATCACACTGTCAGTATTTTGAGGACATTCTGAAAACTACAGATAATGAAATCATGTTACGTTTTCTACCAAGTCACCATAACATTTATTTATTAGATGCAGATATGTGCATGATTTTCTAGCAGAAAATCAATCTCATTTGGGAGGCAGAGACACAAAACTGCATAAAGTAAAACAATCTTGTAATTCTTAAAATAATATAATTTTAATTTTAACTCAATAAACATCTGTTGAGAGCCAAGACATCTACTGAGTGCTGAGATGACAAAGATAACCAACACAGAAGAACACAATGAAAATAAAATTATAATTCAATATGAATATAATACTGATATGAATAAAATGGCAACCATTTATTCCAAAAACACACTCCTATGAACTGAATTGTGTGCCCCCAAAATTCATATTCTGAAGCCCTAACCACCCTGTGAATGTTATTTGGAGATAAGGGTCTCTGGGAGGTAAGTAGGTTTAGAGAAAGTCACAACGTGGGGCCCTCATCAGAAGGGACACTAGACATTTTGCTGTGTTTCTCTGCCACGTGAGGACATGGAGAGGAATCTCTTCAGACCCCAACCATGCAGGCGCCCTCTACCTTCAGAATTCCTGCCTTGAGAACTCTTGAGAAAACTTGTGTAAACCAATTCTTGTGAGATTTTTTATTACAACAGCCCCAGCAGGCTAACACACATGCATAAACACCTAGAACATACTAGGCGCTGCCGTAGGTGCTAGATACACAACAAGCAAAAGGGACGTGAGGGTGAGGGACACTGCCTAGGGGGCTAGACTAAGACGAGACAGCCTCAGCTAGGCATCGAAAGGCAAGTAAGAACCTATATGGGAGAACCTGCTAACACAAGCACGAAAGCCCAACAAAGTAATAATGTGATTTCCAGGCCATTAGAAAAATAAAGGAGGGTCCATAACATACATACCTATTAATTCTGGTACATTAAATATGTTCTATAACGCAGTTACTGAAAATAATGGGACACTATGTTTCTCATTGTGTCTCCTGAATATTTTTACAGGAGTAAATGTGTATTTACTAACACGGGAAGGTGGTCACTATATATCATTAAGAGAAAAGGGGTTACAAAGATCTCACCTCAGGGGTTTGGAATATACTCAACTAATCTATCTCCTGGGGCTATAGCTCCTACTCATTCTTGAGTGTCAACCTAAATGTCATTTCCTTGCAAAGTTCTTCCCTGTACCCTCCCCCCACACCCACTCTCTCACAGCATACTCTAATTTTTCTCCATAATATGATCACAATGTGTAATTATACACATATATGCAAATCTATGTTGATCTGTCTTCCCTAGTACAGCGCCTTACATATAGTAGAACTCAATAAATGTTTTTCAAAGGGATAAAAGCTGAATTGTGGATTTCATTTTCTACATTTTTCTCCATAAGGTGCATAGGCTTGTAAAGAAAAATAATTAGGACAGTATTACATTCTAATAGTTCTTTAAACCCAAACCAACCATGTTCTCTCCTCTAAGCTTTAATGGTAATTAAATCCTATTAATTCTTCTATAAAAATGATCTTTCTGATCAAACCTGTTCCCTTTGCATCCAGACCTAGGTACCACATTTCACAAATTCTAATAACCTCAAGCCTAGTACCAATTCTCCTGCCGCCATCTTCTCCATCTACCAATTATTTCTTTGCTCAAAGGAACCACCTTTCTAAAAACCCAATTTACAGCATTATTGCTATCTTTAAACCTCCAGCTCCAAAATGCCTCCAGTATCATTTCCAAATTATATTTAAAGGTCCTAAGGGGGGGCACCTGGGTGGCTCAGTAGGTTAAGCGTCCAACTTCGGCTCAGGTCATGACCTCACGGTTCACGGGTTTGAGCCCCACGTTGGGCTCTGTGCTGACAGCTCAGAGCCTGGAGCCTGCTTCGGATATTGTGTGTGTGTGTGTGTGTGTGTGTGTGTGCGTGTGTGTGTGTGCGTGTGTGCGTGTGCACACGTGTGTGTGTCTCTCTCTCTCTGCCCCTCCCCTAGTGTGTGTGTGTGTGTGTGTGTGTGTGTGTGTATCTGTCTGTCTGTCTCTCTCTCTCTCTGCCCCTCCCCTACTCATGCTCTGTCTCTGTCTCTGAAAAATAAATGTTAAAAAAAATATTTTAATTTTAATTAATAAAGGTCCTAAGGTACTACTGACTTTTCATTCCCTATTCCACACAAACTCCCCCCCCATAACTTAGTTCTCATTATATACAACAGATTTTCTTCTTTAGCTACTGTAAAACAACATCATTCTTGGAAAGAGGGCTTACCCACCTAGTTACTTTCACATATACCCTGTCACAATATAGCCTGTCTAGAGTGGCAGTTTCCTGTCAAGTGACATGCCACATCTCATTCAATATTCTGCTCAAACTTTATCTCCCTAAAGTGTTTCCTACCCTTTCCAACGTTCCTCTACGGGCACACTCCTCAACTGCAGGTCTTCTCTGCCCTATTCCTCGCAGCACTCAGCACTCCTACCCGCTCCACCAGTGAGGACAGAGTCCCTTTTCCCTTCCTCACTCAACTCTGGACAAGAGCCCACAGGAGGACTCCTCTCTTCAAAGGCATTCTCTCACCAGCTATAGGATGATAACACATCTCACCTACAGGAACAGGAGAAGACTGCCATTGTTCCACTGACCAGGCAAAACCAGCCAAAATGTGAGCTAAGAAATCTGAAGATGAGAGAATCATCACCTCACACATCAAACAGTAAAAGAAATGGCATAAAAATACAAACCCTAGGCCTTCAATTCAATACCAGTTCTAGGGGCGCCTGGGTTGCTCAGTCGATTGGGCCTCTGACTTCGGCTCAGGTCAGATCTCACGTTTGTGAGTTCAAGCCCCATGTCAGGCTCTGTGCTGACAGCTAGCTCAGAGCCTGGAGCCTGCTTCCGGTTCTGTGTCTCCTCTCTCTGCCCCTCCCCATCTCATGCTCTGTCTCTGTATCAAAAATAAATAAAACATTTTTTAAAAATTTTTAAAGAAAATTAAAAAAATAAAAAAATAATACTAAATACCAGTTCTACTGAAGGTAAATAGTTTCTAATAATCAGGTTTACAATCAGAACACATCTACAAAGGTATGAGGAAAATGACAAAGCTTAAATGGTAACGTACGGTTACTGGAAGAGATGGACAAATGGAGAATAGGACCTAAGAGCTTAGGGAGGACAATCCCCAAAGAAGCAAAGAGCCTATTCCGGGGTGGGAGAGGGGGTTAACCTTAAGCAGAAGCCCCTTCCCCCGTAACAGAAAGGCGTTTAGATAAAGGTAGATAAGAGAAGACAGGTGAAGGAAGCCTCTACAGGCTTCAGAGCAAGGACGGAGTAAAACAAGAAACTTGAAGGGAGTAAAGATCTTAAACAGTCATTGGGGAGAATCAATCCAAGGGAGAATAGGTGAGGAATGGAACTTAAGGCAGTGGCCTTGAATATGGACAGAAGACAAATTCAACGATTCTGAGAATGCAGACTGAGTTACCTCCTGGACACGGGTTGTGAAAGAGAAGACGGGAAGTCTGCCGTGAAGAACTGCTGGCTGGAGGGGAAAGGACGCGGACATGGAGTGCAGGAACAATCTCGGGGGAGAGATACAACTCCAAATCTCCCCCTCCAATCCAGACACCTCTCCTCAACATCAAGTCCAAATTTGCAACTGCCTACGAAGCATTCAGGGATAAATCTATAAGGTCAGGTATAAATAACTGGTTACTGGACCTCTCCTTCTGAGTCTCCCAAACACACTGAAAACCCAGAACAAATCAGCCAACAGCTTAAACAAAGACAAAAAAGTCAACAGACTTTAGTGTGAGACTTCTGAGCTCTTTTCAAGGGCTCTAACCTTTTAGACAAATAGGATTGTTTTTTTACTATCTAATTTCATTTTTGAAAACTTATAGTTTGGACAAAATTAGAGGATTCACATTTCCCTGATTACAAAGCTACAATGTGGTACTGACATAAAGACATACAGACCAATGGAACAAAATAAAAGCCCAGAAATAAATTCTTGCATGTATGGTCACATCATTTTTGACAAGTGTGCCAGACCACTCAATGGAGAAAGAACAATCTTGTCAGCAAAGGGTGCTGACAAAACTGGATATCCATTTGCAAAAAGAATGAGCTGGACCCCTACTTTATCCCATACATACAAACTAACTCAAAATGATCGAAGACCTAAACATAAGAAAACTATAAAACTCCATGGGAAAAAAACATAGCAGAAAATCCTAAAAACATGAAATTTTGAAATGACTTCTTGAATGACACCAAAAGCACAGGCAAAAGCAACAACAAAAAATAAATAAATAAAGCAATCAAAATTAAAAACCTTTGTAGATCAAAGGACACTGTCAACACAGTAAATGTTGACATTAACTCCCCGTGATAGGAGAAAATATGTGCAAATCATAGATTTTAATAAGAGATTAATATCCTGAATATATAGACAACTTCAAACACTCAACAACAAAACCTGATTAAAAAAACAGGGCAAGGACTTAGATATTTCTCCAAAGATATACAAATGTCCAATCAGCACAAGAAAAGATGTTCATCATCACTAATCATTAGAGAAATGCAAATCAAAACCGCAGTGAGATACCACTTAACACCTGTTACAGTGGCAATCATCCAAAGAAACAAACAGGTGTCGGCCAGGACACAGAAGCTGCAATCCTCGTGCACTGCTGGGGGTGTAAAATGGTCCAGCCACTGTGGAAGCCAATACGGTAGCTCCTCAAAACATTAAACACAGAATTACCATGTTTTCTAGTAATCTCACTCCAACTATGTATCCAAAATAATTAAAGCAGGGACTCAAACAGATATTTGTATGACAATGTTCAAAGCAGACTTATTGACAATGGTTAAAACGAACATAAAATGTTCATCAACAGATGAGTGGATAAACAAAATGCAGTATATTCACATAACGGAATATTATTCAGCCTTAAAAAGGAATGAGGCAGGGAGGCAAACACAGCACAGTCTTCTGGCTGCTGATCCAAGGCATCCCCAGTACGTCCGTACTACACTTAACATGTAGCACCACTAAGTCAGCAATCTTTGACTGACTTCATTTGCACATGTCTTCTACACACACTGGATGCTTCTTTAGGGTAAGAAATTTTTCTCTGAAACCCAACCACCAAGGAAAGAGATGGACATACAGAACGTGTTCAATAATTAGATTGAACTGAATATATGGACACTAAACCAGCCTCCGTTTTAGCTAATATAGATTCAAAAATTAAATAGGACAAGCTCAATTCAGTGCATGACCTGAAAGTTCAATTTTTTTAAGTTCAATTCTAAATGTTATTTTCAGCTTATTCTGTTAACATAGCATAAAACTTTAACAGTACTGTTTAAGAAACCAAACTGAAAATAAAACCAGAGTAAAAATAACCATCAGCAGCTTACACGAGTCCTTTAATTTCCAGCCCTTCCCAGAGGATACTGGGAGGGGAAACACAAAACTTTACCTACACATCATCAACCAACAAGATCAACTTTCATCTTAAAATTTCACTCACAATTAGAAGCCAAATTCTATTACAATAAAAACTCCAGGGGTGCCTGGGTGGCTCAGTCAGTTGGGTCTCTGACTTCAGCTCAGGTCATGATCTCGCAGTCTGCAAGTTCAAACCCCATGAAGGGCTCTGTGCTGAAAGCTCGCAGCGGGGAGCCTGCTTTGGATTGTGCCCCCCTCTCTCTCTGCCTCTCCCCACCTTAAGCTCTGTCTTCTTTTCTCTCTCAAAAATAAACATTAAAAATTTTAAAAATTCCAATCAGAGAAACAGGTTTCTAAGAACCTCAGTTAAGAGCATAAATTTAGTATTTTCAATATTGATTCACTGTAGTGTTTCTCAACTTTTTTTCATTATTGTTCCCTAAAGGAGCATTTTCAGACTATTTTTCCCCTAATTACCCTCTCCCCATTAAATTTAATAAAATGGGGGGGGGGCGCCTGGGTGGTTCTGTCAGTTAAGCATCTGGCTCTGGATTTCAGCTCAGGTCATGATCTCACAGTTCATGAGATGGAGCCCCAAGTCAGGCTCTGCAATGACAGCATGGAGCCTGTTTGGGATTCGCTGTCACTCTCTCTCCTCTCTGACCCTCTCCAGCTTGCGAGCCTCTCTAACACTAAAAAGGAAAAAATTCTAGTAAGATGAATACACGATCTGTTTATAGGACAGATGTGTATTTATGCTCATACATAAAAAGACTAAGGACTTTTCACCACCAGAAACAATTTTCACTCTCTTACAGATGACATTACTCTCATCAAAAAAACATGATTTACTTAATAAAGACCTAAGTGGCAGTATATGGCAGGATAGATATTCGCTATCAAAAAATTTTAGAGGGGAGCCTGGGTGGCTCCGTCCATTAAGCATCTGACTCCTGATTTCAGCTCAGGTCATGACCTCATGATAGCTCCACGCAGGGGTCTGAAAGCAGACTATTTTCTATATATTCCCGCAATACCTAAAACCTCAGTATTTACTAGATTGCATTATAATACTGTCCATGCAACTGAAACAGGTAGCAGCCTTCCAAGCTTTGATTAGAGAGACCTAAAGCCACAGATGTCAATTCCAAAATGAAACCAGACGGCCCACTTTGGCACTTGTCACTACACTTATTAAAAAGAAGAAACACAGGACAAGCACAATCTTTGTGTTGCTTTAGAAGGAGACTCACATGAAAACAGAAGGACCTAAACAAAGACTACAGCAACTGTGAATGATACCATTTACTATAATTAATAGCCGAAAAATTATGTTGATAAAAAGTAGGGAGAGTTCGCTTGGACACAGAAGTGTTGGGCCAAAAATGTAACATGACATAATGGGAAAAGCATGATTTAGGTCTTTGAGACTTACACAGAAGCTGACACTGTAACAGTTTACTTCTTTAAATATGTCAAACTTTGATCAAAATTATTTCAAAGTATAATCCTAAAACATAATCTCAAATGATCCACACAGGGACATTCAAATAGTTATAACTGAAAAATATTAAATTATTAGTATGGCTTGTAATCATCAGTGAATATGTTGGCCACACTGTGGAAAGAACCCAAAGCACTGAAAGTGATTTCAGTATAAACTCTTGTTTAAAAGGTACAAATGGTTTGATGAACTCCAAAAACTAAGTTTTTGAGATCCTGTGAGTCTTTCACTGTGTACCTACTCTTAAATACACCTGAAAAAATAAATGAAGATTCACTCCTTTGAAAATATGAAGAGAGGGGTGCCTGGGTGGCTCAGTCAGTTAAGCGTCCGACTTCAGCTCAGGTCATGATCTCACGGTTCGTGGGTTCAAGCCCCACATTGGGTTCCGTGAGGACAGCTCAGTGCCCGAAGCCTGTTTCAGATTCTGTGTCTCCCTCTCTCTCTGCCCCTCCTCCGCTCAGTCTCTGTCTCAAAAATAAACTATAAAAAAAAATTTTTTTATTAGGAAGAGAATATTATTTGTATTAGTAAAGAAGTCACAAAATTCCAAAGCTCAAAGCCTTTATTATACACTAAGTTACTAAAATCTTAGCACTGTGTCTCTTTCTCTCTCTGTCCTTCCCCTATTCACGCTGTCTTTCTGTCTCTCAAAAATAAATAAACGTAAAATAAATTTTTTAAGAAATGTTAACATAAGCAAATACAATAATGATGTCCTGAGAGAATAAAGAAATAAATAAAATGCAAAAAAAAAAAGGACACTAGGCATTTGAGGTAATTCAGGTGTTCTGAAAGCTCTGACTCTTGGAGGCATCAGTGGAAAATCAAATAGGGAAAGGAAAAGATCTGGCTCATTTGCTGCCCTTCCCCCTCAAACACAGGAGAAGATAACAGAAAATCTTGCTAATTTGGAAGCTGAATTCAAGTTTAAGTCTATCTGCCATCCTTACTATGGTCTCTGAAGATCTACGTCAATACCTAAGTCACTGACCCACTGAGCACCGGACTGAGCCCCAGAGGGCCCAAGCAGCTCAGTAACAGCCACAAAGGAAAATCATGGTAAAAAGTGTAAAATCTGTACCTAAACTTAAAAAAGGAAAATAGCCCCCACAATGACTTTAGAGTCACTCCTAATAGGTACACCGAGGCCAGACCATCCGCTCTTGGCAGGCTGAGCCTTGTGTTCAGTAGAGGGAGGCCAGGAGGAGCAGGAGATTCGGCTGCAAGTCCACGTGACGGTCTGAATACTGTAGATCAGAAATGTGTTAAGAGTTGACAATTCAAAGAAAATGAACAAATGACAACCTCACACAATACAGATAAATGTCACGATGTAAAACAAACGCTGCAAATGAAAGTACAAAAATGGACAAAATTATTCTGTGCTGAATTCTAAAGTCAGGCAGTGTCAAATCCCAACCCCACTCACCTCTACTTTAATTCCCTGGGCTTGCCTGCAAAAGGGGAAATAAAAAGTTTCTCTAGGTGATTGCTGAAATCAGCAAGAAATGCTCGGAATTAGCGGTCTCCGCACCCTTGCCTTGCCATGGCCAGGCTCAGGGACTCCTGACATAGCACAACATATGGTTTCAATTACCTGCCACCAAAGAAATTTAAATTATCTACATTAAGTACCATTAAGCTTCAACAAATTCTTTAGATTACCTTCATGACAACCAAGCAAGTCAATATGCTTTAACTTAAACTTTTTCAGTACCACATACTTTGGGGGGGGGGGAGGCGGTACTTTTTCACCATAATTTCTCACCTGGGAGTCACTCAAATCCAAAAGCTAGTTATGGTTTTAGTTGGGGTTTTGGGGTTTTTTTTTTTAAGTTTTAGTTTTATGCACAGGACATAGCCATGCAGAAAACTATCAAAAACTATATAAACCAAAATGGTCACTCAAGAATATGGACGACTTGTTTCCTTCATATTTTTTTTGGTATCTTCTAAAAGCTTACTTTAGTTCCACAGGAAAAAGACTTAAAGAAAAATGTGTATTACCGAAATTCTAAATGGTCCAGCCTAAGAAGGCAGGTTGAATCCATTCTAAAAATCGCATTTCTAGGACACTGCACATCTACATACCATTCTCAGCTTAATTTTTCAACTTTATGACTGCACAAAAATGATACTTCAAATTCGGATCTTTTCCTGGGCCAGTGATATGCAAACACATACGATTTGCTAGGCGCAGCCACACGACCACAGAGGTAAACAACTGATGCACTTGAAACCATTCTGGTTTTCAATCCCAGCACAGCATTCAATTCGTGACACGAGATCTTCAACACTTCACTATGCAAACTCTTTGCGACAGGTGAGTCTGCTCAGCTATAGGCTCTGCAAGTGTTCTGACCATGCTTAAGGTAGGCGAGGAGGTTTGGCAGGTCAGGGGTATTAAAGGCATTTTCAACATTCAATTTACGATGGGGTGGGGTTATCAGAACATAAATTGAGGGAGACCTGTAGCTTGTTCTTCCAAAGAACGAAAAAGAATTTCACATCCAGTCTGCTCCAATCATAACTCAGTAATGAATAAACATACTGAGTCCCTTTCATGCCCAGAGGGCCTTTTTTTTCAAGTGATTATTAAAACCTAAAAACGGGAAATGATATAGTAAATATTCTAGACATCTCTATGAAAGCAAATAATTCATTACAAAACTAAGTATTAGGAGACCACCGTCCACATAAAACTCTGGTATATGAAATAAAGTATAATATATAAAATATCTGGTAAGTTTTGGTCAAATAAGACCAGATTGTTTTATGAGGATTTTTTGGCCCACCTTTGTGACAGGAAACACTTTATTAAAAATCAAAAACAAAACTTGAATATTTCTGTATCGGACTCTTAACATGGGCTCTTTGTAGCTTCCAAGCCGAGATAATACAAGCTTCTGGAACCACCTCACGATACGTGATTTACGGAACATCCATTCACCTGGCTGACCCGCTGCAGGGGTCTAAAATTAGGTTTTGTAGAAAAACGGTAGGTGAGGAAGCAAATACAGGGAAATGTTAATGACAGAACCTAAAAGGAGAGTATACAGATGTCCACTTTAGCTTCCCCCCCCCCACCTTCTCTCTGTGCAAAAATTCTCACAAGACACTGAGGTGAAAATCATTTTTCAAAACCGTAACACACGGATCGGCAGCAACTTTGAGCCACCTATCGCTGTGGCTGCCAAGCACACCACGAAAAAAGCCCTTCCTTAAGATGCCAAGACTTTCTGGAGACGAGTCAACTGATAAAATATAAAAAGGATACTGAAAGTCATCTCTTACCCAAAGCAAGGTTACCTAGGAAGTCATTTTCCAGAAGGTGTCATAAGAATTTTGTTGGACTTTTAACTTTACCGGATGTAAAACAACTTTTGCCTCCATTACCATTTCACCGAAATTTTTCAAAATTCCACACAGTACACCTCAAGTTTTGTTTTGTTTTTTAATCTCCCAAAAAGCGGATCCGTGGAGCCCTCCCAGGTCCTAAAACCTGCAAAAACCCCTGAGAGTTCGGGGCGCCGGTGGTTCCGGGTGTTTCACTCTAACGTGCAGTCTCTGGGCGGGATTGTGCCCTGGGGTCTACACGGGTTAAAAAGGCGGAAAAAGGGAGGAAGAAATACAGACCGCCAGGGAGTCAACCCAAAGGAGTGACCGTGTGAGGAGGAAGGGAAAATCCGAGCAATCTGTGCGGGGAGGATCTGGAAGCACCGGGCCAGCGGGGCGCTCAGCTCAGGAACTTGCAGGGCAGACGCGCGGGGCCGGAGGCCGGGCTCCCCCGGCGCCCGGGCCCCGCGCCGGCCGCCAGCCTCGGCCGCCCCCGCCCTGCCCGCCGCGCCCGCACCTCTCGGTCCTTGAGGCCCAGCAGAAGCACCTCCTCCATCAGGGTCAGCCGCGTTTCCTTGGAGTCGCCCTTGTCGTCGTCGTCCTGCTCGTCGCGGCGGCTCTGCGCGTCGTCCTCGCCGCTGCCGCCGCCGCCGCCCGCCACCCGCTCCTTGTCGGCGGCGTTGCGGGAGGCCTCGGTGCGCCGCTGCACCAGGCCGGAGCTGCGCTGGGTCAGCGAGGTCATGGCTCCCGCCGAGACGCCGTGCTGGGCCGAGAGGGACGCGGGACCTCCCGGGTCTCCCTCCTTCCCCCGCGGCTCCTGACCCGGGCTTCCGTGTTAAATCCCGGCGCTGGGGCGACGTCCGTCGGCAGCTGGGACGGGGGCAGTCATGGGGAGACGGGGCGGGTCGGAGCGTGCGGGCCGGGCGTCGGCGGGGCGAGACGGGGGCTCTTCCTTCCGGCGTCCGCAGGCCCCGAGGCAGCCCGAGCGCCCAGGTGGAGGCGGAGGCGGCGGCGGCGGCGGCGCCTTCCCAATATGGCGGCGCTGGCTGACGTCACCGGAGGATGTGGCACAGCCCGCGCGGGGCGGGCCCGGAGGGCGCCGGAAGCGTCGGGCGGGGACCCGGCGGCGGGGTCGAGGGCGGGGATCGCCCGCGACGACCCCCTGCCGGGCCCTCGGGTCGCCGTGGGCCTTCGCCCTCTGCTAAGCGTCCCTTGGCAGCCGCGCCCGCGATCCCCCTCCGGAGACCCGTGACGTGTCCTCCCTCCGTCCGCCTCCCCCGTCACCCCTGGGGAAACCGGACCTGGCACCAGAGACTGGCGAGGCCTCCCACGAATCGGGAGAGTTGTGGCCTAGCGAGGCTGGACCCCGCTCAGCCTCAAGCTGTGCCCGCACCACGGCGGATTCCACCATCCTCAGCGTTTCCTCGGCGGCCGAGGAAAGGGCGGCGGGGAAGGGACCCGACCTGGCTTGGAGTCCGGGGACCCCAAGAGACACTGGAAGGACACGTAGAGAGCGCGCGCTCTCTGCCCACACTCCCTGACCCTTCCGAAGCAGTAACCGCATTTAAATGGCTTGAAAGTGGACTTTTAGTATTAAAGAGACGTTAAAACAAACTGAATAGCTTTGTTTGTAGAACTTTTTCCTCGCCTCCCGACTTGTAACGTGATCAGGGCGCAGTGAGTAGTTGGTAGTGCTGTACACTTCAGTACGCTTGACCTTAACGATCTTTTTATAGAGACAATAAAGCTGTTGGGTTTCATGCCACGTCCTTGTGCAAATTAAATCTCCCCAATTTAATTACTAGGTGAAATCCTCTTTGGCGTTCTTGACAGTTTGTGTGAGTTATCTTACAGCATAGGTGTCAAACCTGAGGAGGAGTTTGGAGGGCCAGAAGGATGGGGCTTATAAATAAAACATCCAGGAATGGCTTTGTATGCCGTCCAATATCATTTAAAATCAACAGTAACCACAGGTTGTGGCTTCAGAATAATTTAGCTAGAAGAAATATATTGTTGTAACAGGACTTGAGCTGTAATAAATAATAAACGCCCACAGTAAAACTGTCCCATGGAACATTCTGGCTACAGAGTTCTCCCGCCTCTACAAACCCATTATCCAAAACTGCTACTGGCTGCACACCATCACCACCCCAAACCCTGGAAAGGGAGAACGCTAAATCTGGGGTGAGGAGAGAGTTAGGTGAACACAAAGTAGACACTCCCTTTGTCCTATCTTTCTGGGCAAAGGTCAATTTCACCTCAATTTCTCCAATTGACCATGTTCAACTTTTTTCCTTTCATTTCCGTAGCACTTCTTTCCCAAGTAGCTTAAAGTGTTTCTTTTTAAAAGAAATGTAATTATTTGTTTAGTATAGTCAAATACATTCAAGAAGTATAAAAATGAATATAGTAAAAGTCCTCCTTCCAGCCCCACCCCTATTCACCCAGCTGTTCCCCGCTGCTTCTCCCGGGTGGTTTCAGAACACCTCAATGAAATTCTCTGATGCTCCTTTCAGAAGCTGAAGCCTGAGGAGCCTGGTCCGCTCAGTCACTTACGCTCCTGACTTCAGCTCAGGTCCTGATCTCCCTCCTCTGGCTCTGTGCTGACAGCTCAGAGCCTGCAGCCTGCTTTGAATTCTGTGTCTCCCTCTCTGTCTGCCCCTCCCCCACTCACACTCTGTTTCTGTCTCTCAAAAATGAATAAATGTTAAAAAAAAAAATCAAGCCTAATTCCCCTCCCTTGAGTGTGGACAAGACTCAGCGACTCTCTTCAACTGAGTAGAATGTATGCCGGTGTCTCTTGTGCTCCCTCTTTCTCTCCCTGTCTGTTTCTCGGATCATTCACCGAGGGACGCCAGCTGCCGTATCATGAAGACGTTCAAGCAGTTTTGTTTTGTTTTAAATAGAGACTTTTTTTTTCCTTATAATGGATGGTGTTTCCAAACTGATTTTTTTAAGTTTATTTATTTATTTTGAGAGAAAGAGGGAGAAAGAATCCCAAGCAGATTTCACACTGTCAGCGCAGAGCCCAATATGGGGCTCAAACTCACAAACTGTGATATCATGCCCTGAGCCAAAACCATGAGTCAGGAGCTTAATGAACCGAGCCCCCCAAGCGCGGTACATACAGTTTTATGGAGAGGTCAGCTCGGACAGCACTTAGCACAGAGTCACAGGAGTGAGCCATCTGCGAAGGATTCCCCAGCCCCAGTCAAGCCCTTAGCTCACATCTTGACTGCAATCTCATGAAAGATTCTGAGTCAATCACTTCCACCCCGCTGAGCCATTCCTGAACTTCTAGACTACATAAACTTCAAGATAATAAATACCAGTTGTCTTAAGCTGCTAAATTTGGGTCATCTGTTAAACAGTATATAGGTATTAAAATACTTGGGTGCTTATACAAATAGGTAACAATTAATAGTATTTTTATGAAAATCAAGGGCACCTGGTTGGCTCAGTTGGTAGAGCATGAGACTTTTTTTTTTTTTTTTTTTTTTTGGCTGGAAGGGGCAGAGGGTGAGGGAGAGAGAGAGAATCTTAAGCAGGCTCCACGCCCAGCACAAAGCCATGGGGCTCCACCTCTCCACCATGAGTGAGATCATGAACTAGCCAAAATCAACAGATGCTTAACCAACTGAGCCACCCAAGTGCCCCAAAGTAGAGCATGTGACTCTTGAACTTGTGGTTCTGAGTTCAAGCCCCACCCTGGGTACAGAGACTGAATTATTATGAAAATATGCCAGGAAACCTCACTAAAGTAGAGGTCAAGAGGCTAGAAAGGGGAGGCTACAAGGGGGAGCCAGCCCACTCAACCTCAATTACAGGAAGAATTGTCAATTTCAGACTCCCAACAGAAGAATCCTCAACAGGAAAGAATTATCAGTTACAGGCCCCAACAGGGAAAGGATGTATATTGCATCTCCTAATAGAAATCAGCTACCTATATGCTAACTAACTTGGATGTAAATTTAAAGAATAAAAATAGGGGCACCTGGGTGCTCAGTTGGTTAAGCGTATGACTTCGACTCAGGCCATGATCTCACTGCTCCTGAATTGAAGCCCCAAGTCAGGCTCTGTGCTGACAGCTCAGAGCCTGGAGCCTGCTTCAGATTCTGCGTCTCCCTCTCTCTCTGCCCCTCCCCCACTCACACTCCATCTCTCCTCTCTCTCTCTCTCTCTCTCTCTCTCAAGAATAAATAAACATTTTTTAAAAATTTCTAAATAAAAATAAAAATTAAAAAAAGAAATCAGCTACCTCTGCTTTAATTCAGCCAATGAGAAATGATCACCACCCTGATGACCCTTGCTTTTCTCCAATGGACTTTCACTTCAAACAACCCCTTCCAACTTCCTCTTTCTACATCAAGTAACATTTTTCTCTTTTGTTCATTGGACTTGACTGCGGTTTTGCTATAGCTTAACGTGTTCTGAATTGCAGTTCTCTTGTGTTCCCAAGTAAACCCATTTTTGCTGGTAAAATAACTTTTACTAACACTTTCTTGGATATCCTTCCAGAGATTTTCTTATGTATATTCAAACAAGTATGAAAATATGTTTTCCTTCCTCTCTAATGCAAATAGCACATAATACACATTGTTTTGTATCTTGATTTTTTTTTCACGTAATGTTGGAAAACATTCTATATCAATACATAAGAGTTTCTTCATACTTTGTTTCGGCTGCGTCATTTTCTAACACACCTTTTTTTCTTTTAGTCCATCCCCTATGGATGGACATTTAGATGTTTCCCATTCCTTGCTATTACAAACAATGCTATAAGAAATATAATGAACAGCCATGTATATTTTGCCCACAAAAATGCATGTTCATGGTCTGTCTATTCATGCACACCCTTCAAATTACTGAGACTATCCACAGCTTCATTGTTTGTTTTTTCAGTTTTTCTAGCATTTTTCCTGGTCTGTTTTCCACAAACTAAACTTCAAAATCACCTTATCTCGAAAGAAAGAAAAAGAGGGAAGGAAAGAAGGAAAGAAGGACATGATATTTTGGAAACCAAAATATATATTCTGAGTAACAACGACTATTTATTTATTGACCACAGAGAATGTGGCAGGCGTGTTCTGGGGAACCCCCAAATCCTGCAGACTAGGTGTGGGCTGTTCTGCATAAACTCCAAGCTCCTGGTGCAGCAAAGCCTGTCTGCATACCCCATGCCCAAGCAGAAGAAGCTAGAAGTGTGCAGGAGTCAGCACTTCGACCTGGTAGATAAAGTTCCCCTTTCTCTCTTCAAATGGATCTGTGAATCCTTTATACAATTTCTCAGTGGCACTTAGCTGCAGCGCCCCCAACAACACACTCCTGATGTGGCTCTCCCCCCTTTACTCCTCCCTCCACCTCTTGTTTGCTTCTGTTCTTGGGCGCTACACTCCATAGTGAAATAGTGGCACAAAAGCCTTGGTCTCGGGCTCTGCTTTCTCAGAAGCCCAGATTAAGACGGGCACTGGCTGGCTCAGTCTGCTGAGCGTCTGACATTGGCTCAGGTCATGATCTTGGGGTTCGGGAAGATTGAGTTTGAACCCCGCATCTGGCTCACTGCTGTGAGTACAGAACCTGCTTTGGAACCTCTGGGGGCTCCTGGGTGACTCATTCGGTTGAGCATCCGTCTTCGGCTCAGGTCATGATCTCATGGTTCGTGGGTTCAAGCCCCATGTCGGGCTCTGTGCTGACAGCTCAGAGCCTGGAGCCTGCTTCAGATTCTGTGTCTCCCTCTCTCTCTGACCCTCCCCTGCTCATGCTATCTCTCTCCCTCTCTCTCAAAAACTAAAAAACAAAAAACAAACTTTGATTTTAAAAAAAAAGGAACCTCTGTCCCCCTCTCCCTCTCTTTGCCCCTCCCCCATGTGTGCTCTCTTTCTCAAAAATAAAAAAAATTTTTAATTTTAAAAAAGACTTATTTTACTTGTGAAAAAACTGTGGTTTATAGAAATTAAGTAATCTGTCCAACATTACACATTCTGGTAAAACACAACCATGCATTAATGAAAAACATTTTCACTAGAACTCCAGTTCTTAATCCAATCACTAAACAAATATTTGCATGTATACATATTTGCTGTATGCCAGGCACAGTGCTAAGCAATGACAATATTATAATAAGCCAAAAGAGATACAGTCATAGCTTTCATGAGGCTGTTTGGTGGAGGGCACAGATACTAAGCAAATCATCACACATTAACATATAAATTGAGAAATGCTTTGAACATATTTGAATACAGAAGGAATACAGTATTATGAGAGAATGTATTCTTAAATATGTGAGAAGTTTATATTTTATCTGGGACTCAGGACAGCAACTCTGAGGAAGTAGTAAGCCAGAGAATGAACCAGAAATTAACTAAACCAAACCTCTCACTCCTGAGGAAACAAAAATAGCATGTGCAAAGGCCCTGTGGCAAGCAGAAATCATAGGATAATGGAGAATGAAACAGAAGACCATCTTGGCTAGGCTAAGGGGGAGAGTGTTGTCAAAAGCAATAGTGATGGGCGAGGGTCAAAGCCTGCAGCGCAGCAGGGCCATTTAAAGATTTTGTCTTTTTCCAACCAAACACAATGAGAAGCCATCGAAGGTGCTTTTAAATGCCTCCCTGGTGGGGAGAAGGCTGGAATGGGTAAAATTATCAGCTTTGCATTTTGAAAAGTTCCCCCAACACATGAATGAGACAGTCACATCAGATATAGCAACCCGGTAGTGCTGTAGTAATCTCACGGGACCTGATAGTAACTTAACTCTAACTATGGAAGAAGAGATGTTAAGAAGTGAAAGTTTCCAAAAGATACTTCGGGGGTAAAAGCAGTAGAATGCAGTGGAAGATGGATTGGGGAGTGGGTGGGTCTCAAGGCAAACAGGTTTTCAGGGATGACCCCCGAGCTCTGGCTTGTGTCAGATCACACAGGAAAGCTGAGAGGGGGTCCCCGGGGCCCTGGCCAGGTTTGCAGTTGAGTTTATTTCAGTTCAGGTTTTGAGAAGCCTCCGGAACCTCCTAGAAGAGATGCTGTGGAGGTCGTTGGATGAACAGGTGCCTCTGTTTTACTGTGAATAAAATGTCAAAATACTAGAAAATGAAACTATAAAATCACAAGAAGAAAACTATGAGTGAACTCTTTTATAACCTTGGAGAGGAGACATGTTTCTTACCATGACTCAAAATTTGAAAAAAAGTTTTTTTCTGAAATAATTATAGATTGACAAGAAGTTGTAAAATTAGTAAGGAAAGGACTGTGTGGTCTTAACCCAATCTTCCCCAGTGGCACCATCTTACATATCTCTACGACAATACCAAAACCAGGGAAGGAATATTGGTATAACCCACAGACGGTATTCAGATTTCGCAGGTTTTATATGCACTTGTGTGTGTGTGTGTGTGTGTGTGTGTGTGCGCGTGTGTTCTATGCAATTTTACCGCATGTGCAGATTTGTGTTACCACCACCAATCAAGATACAGAACTGTTCCCTCAGCACAGAGATCCTTCACAAAGACCCGTTAGAGTCCCGCCCCTCGCCCACTCCATCTCTAACCCCTGGCCACCCGCAACTGTTCTTCCTATAACTCTATCATCTGAGAATGTTGTATAAATTGAATCATCCACTAAGTAGCCTGTGAGCTTGCCCACTGTCACTCAGCATAATTCCCTTGAAATCCATCCAACTTGTATGTATCAATAGTTGGTTCCTTTTATACCGCTGAGGAATGCTGCGCGGTATGGATGTTACAGTTTGTTTACCCATTCGTCTGTGAAAAGCCCCTGGGTTCTTTCCAAGTTGTATCCATTACAAATAAAGCTGCTATGGACATTTGTGTACATGTCTGGTGTGGACGTGGTTCTCCTTCTCTGGGATAAACACCCAGGGGTGCAATCGGGGTCATATGGCGAGTATGTGTTTAGCTTTTTAAGAAACTGCCAACATGTTTTCCAGAATGGCTATTCCGTTCAACATTCCTACCCCAGCTATGCCCTGAAGCACAGCAATGTTACTGACATAACTAGCAAAACTTTTAGAGATAGTCAACATCATCATTATTATTATTGTTAATTTAGTACGATGATTGCAAAGATTTACTGAGCATTTGTTATATTCCAGAGATGGCTCTAAGTGCCTTACACATTAATTTTAGACTCAACTGTATCTATAGGTCATGATTTTTCACTCCCCTGTAGTTCTACATCCACGTCCTTGCTAGCACCTTACAGCCTGTGGAGGATACTTTGTCACCCCTTGCCAGTAGGCTGGCCCTAAGTGCCCCCCCCCCCGCCCCACCCCCGGCCCTGACCAGGGTTGGCCCGGGGACTGTCTTTGGCAAATAGGACGTCAGCCCATAGGAGGCCGAGCCAGGAAATTAGCTGATGCAGTTGTACTTTTCCTTCTGTGCTGCTGGCTACCGCCATGAGAAGAGGTGCTTGGATGGCCGGGAAAACACTTCCTCTGGGAAGTCTGCTGGTCCCAGAAGAGGAAGAATGAAGCAGACAAAAGCGAGTACACAGCTTGGAGCCAACCTGACCCACCCCTGCTGAGATCTGCGGCGCCATTCCGGACCGCCCCCCCCCCCCCCGTGATTGTTGAAATAAATGCTTACTGTCCTGTGACACTAAGATTTTGTGTTATCGAACAGCTCCCTTAGTTCTCATGACATCCTGATTAGCTGCATCTTTCAGGAAAGGAAATTGAGACACAAGGAGATTAAATATCTTGCTTAAAGGTCCACAGCCCGATTCCCAAATCCATGTTCTTAATCCGGATATCACAGTTACGCAATGAATTTAGGGCAAAAACAACTATGTGGAGTGGTTTTTGTCATAAAAGGCATAAAACTCCAGTGAGACTAATGCAAAGTTTCAAAGATTAAAAAACATTTTTTAGGGGTGCCTGGGTGGCTTAGTCAGTTGAGTTGTGACTTCAGCTCCGGTCATGATGTCCCGGGTAGTGAATTCAAGCCCAGCATCGGCGAGCTGCCAGCAGCGCCGAGCCTGCTTCAGTCCCCCTTTCTCTGCCCCGCCCCTGCTCACACTCTCTCTCAAAAATAAACAAACATTAAAAACATTTTTTTAATTCTAATAGGAAATCCGGATTTCAATGTTTTATTTTATTTATTTTGAGAGTGACAGAGAGAGAGAGAGAGAGAGAGAGAGAGAGAGAGAGAGAGAGAGAGAGAGAATCCCAAGCAGCCTGGCAGTCTCCACGCTGTCGGTGTCAAGCCCAATGCTGTGAAATCATGACCTGAACTGAAATTGAGTAGGTCGCTTAACCCACGGAGACATTCAGCACCCCTCAAAGATTTAGAACTTTATTTTGGAAGGAGTAATAAATTCACGTACTTAAAAAATCAAAACGGGGCGCCTGGGTGGCTCAGTCAGTTAAGCGCTGACTTCGGCTCAGGTCATGATCTCACGATTTGTGACTTTGAGCCCCGCATCGGGCTCTGCGCTGACAGCCCAGAGCCTGGAGCCTGCTTCAGACTCTGTGTCTCCCCTTCTCTCTGCCCCTCCCCTACTCACGCTCTGTCTCTCTCTGTTTCTCAATAATAAATAAATGTTTAAAAAAATTTTTTAAAGAAAAAAGATGATAGGGGTACCTGGGTGGCTCAGTCGATTGAGTGTCCAACTTTGGTTTATGTCATAATCTCACAGTTTGTGAGTTCAAGCTCCACATCCGGCTCGCCACCGTCTGTGTGGAACCTGCTTTAGATCCTGTCTCCCTCATTATCTGCCCCTCCCCCGCTTGCATGCTCTCAAAAATAAATAAAACATTTTAAACAAATGATGATAAAATATATCAATAATCATCATGCAAACAGAACCATAAAAATGCTAGTATGGCTATAATAATACAGACAAAATAGATTTTAAAATAAAAACAATGTTACTAGAAATACACTCTCAGATTTATGGTCAATTGATTTTCAATAATTTAAAATGCTTTTTTATTATTTATTTTTGAGAGAGAGAGACAGCATGAGCAGGGGAGGGTCAGAGAGAGAGGGAGACACAGAATCTGAAGCAGGCTCCAGGCTCTGAGCTGTCAGCACAGAGCCCGACATGGGGCTTGAACCCATGAACCATGAGATCATGACCTGAGCCAAAGTTGGACACCTAACCAACTGAGCTACCCAGGTGCCCCAGTCAATTGGGTTTTTTTTTTTAAGTTTTTTATTTATTTCTGAGACACAGAGAGAGACAGCATGAGCAGGGGAGGGTCAGCGAGAGAGGGAGACACAGAATCCGAAGCAGACTCCAGGCTCTGAGCTAGCTGTCAGCACAGAGCCCAATGCGGGGCTCAAACCCACAAACTGCGAGATCATGACCTGAGCCGAAACCGGACACCCAACGCTTAACAGACTGAGCCACCCAGGCGCCCCATCAATTGGTTTTCAACAAGGGTGCCAAGACAGTTCAACGGGGGAAATAGTACAAATGGTACAAGGACAACGGTGTAGTCACATTAAAAAAAGAAGAAGAAGAAGAAGAAAAATGAAGAGGTACCTGGCGGGCTCAGTTGGTGAAGCATGAGATTCTCCATCTCAGGGTCTTGAGTTCAAGCCCCATGTTGGGTATAGAGATGACTTAAAATTAAATTTTAAAAAATTCAAATAAATCCTTACCTTATATTATATACAAAAATTAACTCAAAATGGATCAGAGATCTAAATGTAAGAGCTAAAAAGTAGAAAATGTTTAGAAGAGAACGAAGGCATAAATCTCCTTTTATGCAGGTTTTTTTAGATATGATACCAAAAAGTCAAGTGACAAAAGAAAAAGATAAACATCATTAAAAGAACACCATTAAAGAACATGTACTTGAGAAGACACCATAAAGAAAAGGAAAAGGCAATCTGTATTATGGGGGAACATTTTTTTTATAAATCATATAACTAATGAAGGACTTCAATCCAGAATATATATATATAAATAACTCTGACAACTCAATAATGAAAACACAAATAACTCAATTTAAAAATAGGCAAAATAGGGGCACCTGGGTGGCTCAGTCGGTTAAGTGTCCAGCTTCGGCTCAGGACATGATCTCACAGTTCATGGGTTCGAGCCCCGCATCAGGCTCTGTGCTGACAGCTCAAAGCCTAGAAGCTGCTTCCAATTCTGTGTGTCCCTCTCTCTCTGCCCCTCCCCTGCTCACGCTGCCTCTCTCTGTCTCTCAAAAAATAAATAAAACACATAAGAAATAAAAATAAAAATGGGCAAAATACATGATTAAACATTTTGCCAAAGAAGATAAAGAAATGGCTAATAAGCACGTGAAAGATGTCCCACATCATCAGGGAAGAGCAAGTCAAAACCACTTCACACCCGCTGGAATGGCTACAATAAAAAAAAAAAAAACAGATATTAGTAAGTGTAATTGACGATGTGGAGAAATTAGAGCCCTCTTACAGTACTTGTGGGAATGTAAAATAGTGCGCTACCTCAGGAAAAAATTATACCACTTTCTCATAAGCTTTAAAAATAGTGTTACCGTTAGGGAGAGGGAGGGAGGCAAATCATGAGAGACCCTTGAATATTGAAAACAAACTGAGGGCTGAAGAGGGAGGGGGCGAGGGCAAGGGGGGTGATGGTCATGGAGGAGGGCACTTGGGGGGAAGAGCACTGGGTGTTATATGGAAACCAACTTGACAATAAAGTATAAATTAAAAAAATAGTGTTACCAAATGACCAGACAAATAAAAATATAAGTTTACACAAACACTTAGATGTGTAAATTCATAGCAACATTATTCATAATAATGAAAAAGGAGAAACAACAAATATCCATCAACTGGTGAATGGGTGAATAAAATGTCGTATATTCATACTACGAAATATTATTAGGTAATAAAAAGGGAAGAAGTACTGATACTTGAAGATCCTAAAAACATCATGCTAAGTAGGAGAAGCCAGTCACACAAGCCCACATAGTGCGCAATTCTGTTTATAGGAAATGCCCAGAATAAGCAAACCTATAGCGACAGGAAGTAGATTAGTGATTGCCTAGGCCGTGGGGAGTTGGGGGTGAGCTAGGGAATGGGGAATGACTGCTAATGGATCCGGAGCTTCTTTTTGGGGCGCTGTGAGTGTTCTAAGCTTGGCTGTGGTAGTGTTTGCACCACTGTGAATGTACTAAAAACCATGTGTTATAGATCTTAAAGGGTGAATTGTATGGTATGTAAGTTATATTTCAATAAACCTATTATTAATGGAAAATAGGAATCTTTGAATCAGGTTTGGTGAGGAATATGTCCCAAGATACTTTATTACTGAGGAAAAAAAGTTTGGATTTTTTTAATGTACTTTTTGTAATATGTGCTTTTAACTTTTAGATGAAAATGTTTCTTTTTTTATTTATATTTTTAAGTTTATTTATTTATTTATTTATATTGAGAAAGAGAGAGATAGAGAATGAAAGGGGGAGGGGGAGGGGGAGAGAGAAAATCACAAGCAGGATCTGCACTGCCAGTGCAGAGCCTGATTCAGGGCTCGAATTCATGACCTGAATGGAACCAACTAAGCCACCCAGGTGCCTGTAGGTTAAAATGCTTTGAACAAGGTTTGCTCCTAGTGAGGTGATGAAAAACAAACACACTTTCAGGGTAATAAAACACACTTATGTTTTTTAAACCAATAAACTTGAACTAGAATTTAAATTTTTTCTTCTAATTTGAGAGAGAGAGAGAGAATGAGCTGGGGAGAGGAAGAGAAGGGGAGAGAAAGACAGAGAGACAGAGAGACAGAAAGACAGAGACTTAAGCAGACTCCATGCTCAGCTTGGAGGCTGACTTGCGGGCTCAATCCCATAACCCTGGAGCCAAAATCAAGAGTTGAACACTCAACCAACTGAGCCACTCAGGAGCCCCAGGATTTAAAATTTTGAACAAATATAGAAAAAATTGTTTCTTTACCTTTAATGAAGACACATACTATACAACTTCAAAGACAAATATTACACAACTTCAATGAATACAAATACTACAAACATCAAAGGAATGCACAGGCTAGATATGCTATAAAAATAATTTTCATCCTTTGTTTGAAATCTGTCACAAATTCTAGAATTATGTAGTTTAAGGAGCTGCCAAGATATCCGACAATTCACAATTCTGAAACTTTTCCAACAGACTACTCATTTTTCCTAGAAATCTAGAAAGGCAAGATTTCATGATTTTCCCAGATAAAGTTTGGTATCTTTCCACTGTGGTCTTCAGGAAATTTCTGAAACTTCTAAGTTAAATCCTTGATTATCAGTCTATATGAGGCAAGATATGGAAAGCAGTTGGCCTGGGGATAGGCGTCTCCTGACTCTAAGGGACTCTACTGCGCCTGGAATTTTTAGGTCAAAGCCGTCTTCTTAGAATTTACTTTGGGTTTAAGTAAAATCCTCTGTCCTTTTGGTGCACTTAACACTCCTCTCTTTTTTTAGCTCAATGCAAATTGGCTAGTTTACTCACTGTTACCTAGAACAGACATTTTTCCAAAGAAGACATCCAGATGGCCAACCGACACATGAAATGCTCAACATCACTCATCATAAGGGAAATACAAATCAAAACCACAGTGAGATATCAGTTCACACTTGACAGAATGGCTATTAGCAACACGGGAAACAAAAGCGACTGGTGAGGATGTGGAGGAAGGAGAACCCTCGTACACTCATTCTTGGTCAGAATACAAACTGGGGCAGCCACTTGGAAAACAGTATAGAGAGTCCTCAAAAAGTTAAAAATAGAACTACCCTCTCTCTGTTCCTCCCCTGCTCGCTCTCGCTCTCTCTCTCTCTCTCTCTCTCTCTCAAAAATAAACATTTAGGGCCACCTGGGTGGCTCAGTTGGTTGAGTGCCCGGCTTTGGCTCAGGTCATGATCTCACAGTTTGTGGGTTCAAGCCCCACATCAGGCTCTGTGCTGACAGTTCAGAGCCTGAAGCCTGTCTTTGGATTCTGTGTCTCCCTCTCTCTCTGACCCTCCCCTGCTCATGCTGTCTCTTTCTCTCAAAAATAAATAAAATATTAAAAAGTTAAAAAAAAAATTTTTAAACCCTGCCCTTTGACCCAGCAACTGCACTACTAGGTATTTACCTAAAGGACAAAAATACAGATTTGAAGGGGCACATACACCCCAATATTTTTAGCAATATTTTCAACAATAGCCACACTATGGAAAGAGCTCGAATGTCCATCAGCTGATGAAAAGATAAAGAAGATATGGGAGATACACACTATGGAATATTACTCAGCCATCAAAAGAGTAAAATCTTGCCATTTGCATAATGTGGATGTAGCTAGAGTGTGTTATACTAAGCGAAATAAGTCAGTCAGAGAAAGACAAATACCATATGATTTCACTCATACGTGGAATTTAAAAATTAAAACAGATGAGCCTAGGGGAAGAGGGGAAAAAGAGAGAGGGAAACAAACCATAAGAGACTGTTAACTACAGAGAACACACAGGGTTGCTGGAGAGGAGGGGGGCGTAAGCTAAATGGGGGATGGGCATTAAGGAGCGCACTTGTGTTGAGCCTGGGTGTTAGACAGAAGTGATGAATCACTGAATTCTACATCTGAAACCAATTTTACCATATATGTTAACTAACTCAAATTTAAATAAGAACTTGAAATAAAAAAGGAATAAAAATAAAGTAAAATCTCTACCCAGAAAAAAAAAATGAGGAATTATCATAAAACATAATTTCAAGTAAAAAAGAAAAGAAAGGACACAGTCCTAGATTTTAGGCCACAGTCAAGAGGAGGGGATTACATTAATGCATGAATACCAGAAGACAGGACCACTGGGTCTGCCCACCGCAGCCGCACTGAATCCTTTCTGCAGGGGATGGAGAGAATGCGAATGAACAAACTAGTGAACAGAACTCAACCTTTCAATATTTTGTATTATCTTATTTCTTTATGCATGACTCCCCAGGAAAACATGTGTATAAATTATTTATTGCTGTGTAATAAAACATAGCCTCAAAATAGTGGCTTAAAACAGCAAATATTTGCTCATTTTCCTGTGGCTTGGCTATTTGAACTGGATTTACCTGAGCTGTGTGATGGTCGCCCACGCGGTGACTCACGTGGCCGTGGTCAAACTGCAGCTTGCCTTGCACCAGTTAGTTGATTTCACCTGTCCGCACTCACACATGTAAGAGTGGGTGCTGACTGTAGGCCAGCCCACACGTCTCCCACAGGCTGGCTCAGTCCTTCACGTGGTGTCTGAGTTCCCAGAGCAAGAGAAGCTGCAAGACTCCAAAGCCGTACACTATTACTTGGCATTGGACTGACCAAAGGTCCCAAGGCTAGCCAGACTCAACAAGTAGGGAAGTACACCCCGCCTCTTCTCCAGTCCAGACTGCGCAAAGTTCAAACCCAAGAACCCTTTAAGATTTGCCTAATAACTGTTCCAAAATATCCATCTTTATATAGAAGAGCATTTCTTAACTGGTTAAAGTTTCAATGACATTTCATGTTTATGATTGTTAGAGGACAGTAGTTCATTCATCTTTGCTTATATACTAGAGACTACAATCTCCAGATACCTTCACATGTTCGTCTTAAATATTGCTAGGTTCATTATTTTTATTAATGTTTATTCATTTTGACATAGAGAGCATGTATGAACAGGGGGAGGGGACAGAGGCAGAGAGAGGGAGAGAGAGAACCTTAAGCAGGCTCTGTGCTGTCAGTGCAGAGCCCAATGTGGGGCTCAATCTCATGAACCGTGAGATCATGACCTGAGCTGAAATCAAGAGCGGGATGCTTGGGGCACCTGGGTGGCTCAGTCAGGTAAGAGTCCAACTTCAGCTCAGGTCATGATCTCACAGTTCGTGGGTTCAAGCCCCACATCGGGCTCTGTGCTGACAACTCAGAGCCTGAAGTCTGCTTCGGATTCTGTCTCCGTCTCTCTCTGCTCCTCCCCTGCTCATGCTCTGTCTCTCTTTCTCTCTCAAGTATAAATAAACATTTAAAAAAAAGAGAGTGGGACACTTACCTGACTGAGCCACTCAGGCACCCCTAGGTTTATTCTTAATAAGTGTTTGTCTTAAATATTGCTAGCTGCTTTCCTTTTTCTTTCACTATTTATTTTGATAAAGATTTCAAAGCACTCAGTAAATGAACCATAAAAGTACCAGAGAACACTGTGAATGGATTCTTTTGTAACCTTGAAGAGGAGAAGCCTTTCTTGTCATCACCCAAAACCCAGAACCATGAAAGAAAACATTCATAAACTTGATTTGCAAAAATCAAAAACTTTCATGTGGAAAAAATACTACAAAGTCAAGACACGTGGCAAGAAGCAAAAAAATGGTCACAGAGAAAGAAATACAGTTGGCTTTTAAATACAGAATAAAAGTGCTTGACTTTACTAATAATAAAAAAAAACATTGTAAAACTATGCTAATAATCCCATTTCACCAACTAGATAGGAAGTTGAGTGACACAGCAGGTAGGCAAATCTATAGGAAAAGCAGAGCTACGACACATTGCTGGGCGCAATGTGGTGATATAGATCAAGATTGTGAGGCGAACGTGATAACCACTACACTACAGAAACGGCCGTAGATCAAGATTGTGAATGCATTTACTTTTTGATCTAGCAACCTCACTTCAGATTTGTGTGCTGGTTATAAAATCATACATATACGATACATATATGTGGTTGTTCATTGCAACATTGTAGAGATGAAGTATTGGAAATAACCCAAAGGTTCGTCAACAGAAGACTGGCTAGAGTATAACATCCATCCTCACAATGGAAGACTGTGTTCCGGGAACATGGATGGAGACGCTCTCTGCTCATATGGAAAGATCTCTGACATATGTTGTATAAAGAAAACTACAAAGAGCAGAACGGTTTATACAACATGCTGCCTTCTGTGTAGGAAAGGAAAGAAGAAAAGAATATATATTCACACTTGCATATATATGCGTTCTTAAAGCCCCAGAAAGATACAGAAGAAGCTAACAAAAGGAATTCCATGATCTGGAGAAAGAATAGGGACACAGTGGTGAACATGCAGTTGGTGTATTTGCTTTTTTTCAAATCTACACATATATGTATTTTTATGTATATTCAATTATAGGCTTACTTTTTCAAAACATCAGCTCTACTGAAATATAATTCATATGCCATAAAGTTCAACCATCACCACAATCAATTCTAGAACAGTCTCATCACCCTCTCCCCCTGAAAACTGCCTGCCCCATAGCAGTCATCCCCCTTTGCCCGACAACCTCACTCCCAGGCCCACGTGACCGGTAATCTATTTGTTTTGTCTCTATAGATTCGCCCATTCTCCTGTCCTGTGGGAGTGGTGAGTCTTCGCTTCCTTCCTCGTGCACAAATTCAGTCCATTTGTTCACTTCCAGCCACGCTGCTTACTCTGCCCCAATGCCAGTCCAAACGCCGCCCTCACCACCTGCTACTTCATTTACTCTATTTCTACTGATGTTCCCTGTCAGTGACAAGCGACGTGCTGCCAACTGCCCCAGGCCACCGTCTCCAGCTGACGTGGAATTTCCTGGGTGGCCTCCTGCTCCTGGAAGCCCCAGCACAGAGACCCACCTAGAAGGGAACTGAGGCTTCCAGCCCACAGCACTGGTAGGTCAGCACGGACATGAGTGAGACATCTTGAAAGTGAATCCATCATCCAGTTGAGTTATCACAGCTGATGACATGAGAAGCAGAGATGAGCCATCAATTTAGGAGAAATAGATATCTGAAACACAGGGTAAGAAGGTTCCTTGGCTCAGTCTTCTCTAGAGCAGAGTCTAGAATATCTTGAGAGCCAAAGGACTTCCCTCTTCTTGAGGTAAAACCATTAAACCAGTAATCAAGAGAATTGTTTACCGCCAATACAACTTTGAACCTTTCGTCAGTTTCCTTCCTGCATCCAAATAAGAAAGGTAGTGAAAGCTGCAGGAAAGATCCTACACTCAGTTTACAGGCTGGAAACTTGAAACAGGTTTCACACTTAGTGTGGGGCTTGAACTCACAACCATGAGATCAAGAGTCACATGCTTCACCGACGGAGCCAGCCAGCACCCCCAGGCATGACGTTTTAAATAGGAGGAGTTAAGCCACCAGTGGACACAAGGGACAAGAGAGCCTGACGAAGAACAATAATCAGGTTAACGCAGCAGTCAAGAAGAGAAGAAAGTAGATATGCCCCTGAAAGACAGGGAGAGAACCCTCGAATCGTGAGGGTAGATCAAGCCAGTGAGGGCACCTAGGTGGCTCAGTCAGTTAAGTGCCAGACTCTTGGTTTCATCTCAGGTCATGATCTCACGGTTTTGTGGGTTCGAGCCCCATGTCAGGCTCTGTGCTGGCAGTGTAAAGCCTACTTGGGATTCTCTGTCTCCCTCTTTCTCTGCCCCTCCCCTACTATCACTGGCTCTGTCTCTCTCAAAATAAATAAACTTAAAAAAAATTTTAAAGACTTAAAAATAAAAAACCTCAAGCCAGTTAAGTGATCAGAGCATGAATTTGAGGAATTGTCACAGAAATCGTCTCTCTTGTTTTTTAGCTCTTAAAGGGGGTGGGGGGATGAGGTCAGGCGCCAAAGCGTTATGCACACCAGGGGTTCAACATACCATTAAGAATTTAGTACTTCTTGTTTTCAGGAAAGATTGAATACATCAAATAATCTTTTGAAACTCCCACAAGTAACATGAACACATTCTTATGACAGAAGATCCAAACAAGAGGAGAGCCCAGCCGGCTCAGTTGGTTAAGCGCCTGACTCTGGATTTTGGCTCAGATCATGATCTCGAAGTTTTCGATCCCACGGTTTCTGAGCTCATGATCCCACATCCCACGCAGAGCTCTGTGCTGACAGTGCCCAGCCTGCTTGGGATTCTCTGTCTCCCTTTCTCTCTGCACTTCCCCTGATCTCTCTCTTAAAATAAATAAATAAACTTAAAAAAAAAAAGGATTCAAATAAGAATCATTTCTAGAGGGCAAAAATATAAAAGTCGTCTTTCATCCTTGTCCCCATTTTTACATCCCTCCTCTAAATTAGCCAGGACTGTGGTGCGGTGGCCACCTTTCCCGTCCCCACTCACTGCAGTCATACAGATTTGTAAGATTCGTAATAAAAAAAGGGTCGTGCTATACAAGTTGTTTTGCAAGTTGCTTTTTCCTCTTAATAATATGTCTTGGGGGGGGCGGCTGGGTGACTCAGTCGTTTCGGTGTCTATTTCGGCTCAGGTCATTATCCCAGGGTTATGAGATCAAGCCCCTCCTCAGGGTCCACACTAAGGGTGAGCTGCTTGAGATCTCTCTCTCTCTCTCTCTCTCTCTCTTCCTCTGCCCCTTTCCCCTGCTCATGCTCATTAGCTCTCTCTGTCTCTCTCTCTCTAAATACTACTACTACTAATAGTAGTAGTAGTAATAAGTCTTGGGAATCTCCCCATATCCGTGCATTTACCTCTATCTCATGCTTTTTAATGGCTGCAGAGTGTTTCACAGTATGGACAAACAATTCACTAGATCAGTTCTGTGATGATAGATATTTAACTTATTCCTAAATGTTCACTGTTTCAACAGTGCAATAAACCCCTTTGTACAAACCTCTGTAAGATAAATTCCATGTCCTAAGCTTATGTCCTGATTTCCTCTGATGTAACACTCACATACTCCCTGATGTTCCTTTTCTCCTGTGCCTTTAAGAACTGATTCCTTAGTGGGGCACTGGGTGGCTCAGTTAGGTGTCTGACTTCGGCTGAGGTCATGATCTCACAGTTCATGAGTTTGAACTCTGCGTCAGGCTCTGTGCTGACAGCTTGGAACCTAGAGACTGCTTCAAATTCTGTGTCTTCTTACTTCTCTGCTTCTCCTCTGCGAGTTCTCTCTCTCTCAAAAATAAATAACACTAAAAATATAAATATAAAAAAGGGAAAAAAAAAGAACTGGCTCTTTAATGACTTTTCCCAAGGAACTCTAGAATGAACTCACTGAGGAAACAGAAGACGTCAATAGCAGGAAAATTAAGCTACAGAAGCTGAGGTTAACTGAGACCTAAAATTTAACCTGAGTAATGGGAAAGCATTTTCACTCTCCCAAAGACTTTAACAAAGACGGCCTTGAAATATGTTTACTTTTCTTGTTACCCCTACTATTTTTAGCTCTTTGGGCAAAATTAATACTTGATTATAAATACGTGCTTTTAAAATAAAAGAAAGGAAGCCTTATAACATAAACCTAGGAAGTTTCAACTAAAATTAGCCATCTTCTCCCACGGTAGCTGCCCACCGTGGGGTGAAGGACATAAATGCTTTAAAGCACCATGAACTTCTTTATTCCATTCGCTTCTTTGGACAGACACCTTTGTCTCATGTACTATCTATACTAACTTGTGCCTCATGACCTTGAAACCTTACTGTTGGGTGCCTGGGTGGCTCAGTCATTAAGCATTTGACTTTGGCTCAGGTCAGTGAGTTCGAGTCCCACCTCAGGTGAATGTGGGCCCTACTGTGGGTGAGCACCAGACCTGCTTCGGGTGATCCCACTTCTCTCTCTCTCTCTCTCTCTCTCTTTCTCTCTGTCCTTCGCTCACTTGCACCCTCTCTCTCTAAAAAACAAAACAAAACAAAACACCTTAATGTCTTTTCCAAGCCTCATCTAGCCAAGTCTCAATCACAGTGATATCCAACCTGTGGTCTGTCCTGCCTGTTTTCCTTTTACTTATTTGTCTCAAGAAAGGGTTGGGGACTGGGAAGAGAAATGAATAGGTTAGCTTTGCCTTTTACAAAGACCAGACCAGTAGAAGGTTTCAAATGCAAAGCTAAATAGAATAAATCCTTGTTGGATAGGCCTTACATGGTTGAATTATATTCCACCTGTCATTTGAGAAAAGCCATTGCACCCACCAACAGTGTGCACAGTGGTCCCACGGACTTGTCTCTCGCTTCAACAGTGTGTGGACAGAACAGACCCAGGATACCCCCTTCTTCCAGCTTCCGACCACCCTCCAACCTCTCTTCCAGCCTCAACCTTCAGAACCATCTTCTTGGCCATCCTCTGCCTTCAGACCAGCCAAGCCTATATTTTGAGCTTAGCCCTTAATTGTCTGTTAACCATGAGCTTCCAGATTTATCAGAATTATTCTACCAAGGTGCGGTCTGCCATCAATCATTTAGTCAACATGGGTCAAGGGGCCTCCAACACTTACCTCTCTTTGGGCTTCTATTTCCACCTCGAGGATGTGGCCACGGAGGGAGCAGGCAGCTTCTTACACAAGTTGGCTTAGAGGCATGAAGGCGCTGAGTACATCCTGGAAGATGCACAACAGTGCAGCAGTCACGTCCTCTTCAAAGACTTGCAGAAGTGTCCCAAGATGAGTGGGGTAAAACCCAGGACACATGGAAGCCACCATGTTCTAGAGAAGAACCGAAGCGGGTCCTTTTGGATTTGCCCTGGGTTCTGTCCAAGCAGCCCCTCATCCCTGTGACTTCCTGGAGAACCACTTAGATGAGGAAGTGAACTCATCGGGAACATGGCGGCAATCTGACACACTTCCGCAGGCTTGCTGGCCCCCAGGCTGGGCGGGGAGAGTGGACCCCCCAGCACAACTAGGAGCCTCCTGAGCCAGGCAGCTCTTGAGAAGTTCTGCCAGCAACACCCCAGTGGTGGGGCTTCTGCCTGAGCCTCTCCTGGAAGCCACTAGACCCTGGAGCCCTCTCTCTCCCACGCTGTGGGCCAAATGGAAACAATAAAGTTTTCTGCAGGGAAAACAGAAACAAAACAAGAAAGATCACCTCCCATTCTAAAATGTGTTTCTGTCTGTAACCATAACTCCCGAGGGCCGCTACGGTCCTATTCCACTTACGACAGGCAGCTCTGCCTTGCTCCTCACGAGAAAGTTTCCTCTTCAATGGTGGTCTGTGTGCGTGTGGGTTGACAGGCAGCTTTCAAACTGTCCAGCCTTAAAAATATAAGAGTTTTGTTAGTTGGTTTGTTCACAAGAGAAAAATAAGCCTCTAACAGGCTATTAAAGTTTGAACTAAAATTCGAATCTCTAACCAGGAGTTGATTTGGGGTAAGATGGAGAAAGAAGAGATTAACGGTATCACTTTGTTGGCTGATGAGATTCAGAGACTGAAACACAGGAGATGAAGTCCAGTGTGCAGACTGGCCTCTGCGCTTAGTGTTTCATCAGGAGAAAAAGAAATAAGACTAACACGGTGATGTGCTGTAGACACGTAGGTCACGTCATCTTCCATCTTGTTGGTTTTCTGTTGTTGTTTTACAGTGAAAACATTTAATTTTTTTAAGAAAGTTAAGAAGCCACTAAGATACTTGTAGGTATTATCTTCAGTGATGCTCCTTATCTTTCTTTCAGGTGATATTTAGCACTACAGCGACCATAAATGCAGCAAATTTCCCATTTAATTCTATTTTTAAATGTTTATTTTGAGAGACCATGAGTGAGTAGGGGAGGGACAGAGAGGGGGAGAGAGAGAGTCCCAAGCAGGCGCCACGATGTCAGTACAGAGCCTGATGTGGGGCTCAATCCCATAAGCTGTGAGATCATGTCCTGAAACGAAATCAAGAGTCAGATGCTTTGCCGACTGAGCCACTCAGGTGCCTCTAGTTCTTTAAATAATGCTCCAACAAAGGAAACATTTTTTGTGAAGCCACCTGTGTATCTCCAAGCTCCTTTGTGGCGCCAGGGATCCCTTCGCCCTCACGCAACCAGCTTCTCCTGGCAGGTTCTAATGGCGTCCCTTCTACCTCCATCGTTTATAATCTGGGAGTTCCATTTTACTATGACCACATTCATGTCCATGTCCCTGGACTATGTCTGACAGCAAACTGACCTCTCGGGACTCTCAGTATTCAGCTCTCTAGTCTGGACCATCATTTTCCATTTCTGAGACCCATTACCATGATCTACTCACCTTCCTGTCCTCCATTAAGCCAGAACTGAGGAACATGCCTATACATCCCAAAATTAGCCCTTTTCTTATTCCCCTCCCCCACATAAATTACTTCCATGTATCTCAGTACCTCAGTTAAGTGTGTGTGTGTGTGTGTGTGTGTGCATGCATGCGCACACGCATGTGTTTGAAATAAAATAATTAAAACCAAGCCCATGACTATGACTAGGTGCATTATTAAACGTTTTATTTTGAATAATTTCAAACATAAAGAAAAGTTGCCAAAATTACAGAGAACTCCCACACCAGCTTTATCCAGAATAATCATGTTGTTTCTACATCTCATCACATTTGTTTTCCTTCTCTCCCTCTGTAATTATTTATTTTCTCTGAACCATTTGAGGTTATATAGCTCATGACTTTGTTATACTCCTAATACTTCATTGTATAGTTCCTAAGAGCAAGTATATTTTCCTACATAGCCACAAAACAGTTCAGATCAAGAAGTCTCACCTTGATACATACTTTTTTCCTATTCTGCAATCCATAGTCCTATTTTGTCAGTTATACCAATAAATTACTTATAGCATTTCCCCCCTTTAGCAGAAGCTCTTACCAAAGATCACATATGCCTTAAATTGTCATGTTTCTTTAAATTTAATTTAACCGTTTCTGGAATGGTTCTTTAGTATTTCTTGGTCTTCCACGACATTGATGTGTTTGAAGAATATATAAGCCAGTTGTTTTGTAGAATGTTCTTCAGTCAGACTTGCCTGCTGTTTCCTCATGACTTGATTTAGGTCATGGGTCCCTGCAAGAATAGCACAAAAGTGATGTTTTGTTTTTCTCTGGGTGTCACATCTGGAAGCACACCATGTCAGTCTGCCCCTAAATGGTGTCCAGTTTCTCCACTGTAGAGTTACTATTTTCCCTTGTAATTAACACACAATTTATGGAGACACTTGAGAATTGAGTAAACATCCTATTCCTCATCAACCCCCCCCCCCCCAGATTTAGTAATCATTGCTATTTCTTGCCCAAACCATTCTTTACTATGATGGCTGGTAAATGGTGACCTTCCAACTCTATCTCTTCATCCACATTTTCTCTCTTTTTTTTTAATGTTTATTTATTTTGGGGGCACCTGGGTGGCTCTTTCGGTTGAGCATCAGGCTCCTGATTTCGGCTCAAGTCATGATCTCACAGTTTGTGGGTTCAAGCCCGACATTGGGCTCTACTGCAGCGAGTAGCATGGAGTCTACTTGGGATTCTCTATCTCCTCTCTCTTTGCCCCCCATTCTCAAAATCAATAAATATACATTAAAAAATAAATGTTTATTTATTTTTGAGAGAGGGAGAGACAGAGTGTGAGTGTGGAAGGGGCAGAGAGAGAGAGAGAGAGAGAGAGAGAGAGAGACAGAGAATCCTAAGTCCTGGGTCCTGGCTGTCAGCACAGAGCCCGATGAGGGGCTCAGACTCATAGACACTGAGATCAGGACTTGAGCCCAAGTCGGACACTAAACTGACTGAGCCACCCAGCTGCCCCTCCCTCTACACTTTCAATCTGCATTTCACTGTATGGAAGAGCCTACTCTTGCTCAGCCCCGTTTATTTCGTTACCTGTTATCAACATGAATTGATGGATTCCTGTTTTATTTAATGATTTTATTTCATTTTATTTAATAATCCTTTACTCTTCTGCTTTAACTTTAGCTGAAAAGTTATCCCATACATGGCCACTGGGCTCTCCTCGAAACTAGCTCCTATGTCCTTTTAATATGTAGCCGTCTCTCTTCTGTCTTTGATTTTTTCATTTCCGTATTTTCCAGTACATTACAATGTTCCTTTCTCCTGGCTCATCATGGGCTTCCCCTGGTCTCAGTCATTTCTCCAAAAACCCTGATTCTATTCTTTTTAAAGATGAAATCGGGGGCACCTGACTGGCTCAGTTGATAGAGCATGCAACTCCATCTTGGGGTTGTGAGTTCAAGTCCCACATTGGGCATAGATAGAAATTACTTTAAAAAAACAAAAGATGAAATCATATTTAGAAAGATATGGACACTAGGTATCTTTTGTATTTTAAATGAAAAACTTGATGGTAAATGACATTGCTCATAATGAGTTGTGGGTATTCTGTCAGGTTGTGATTAGATTTTTTAATTTCTATCCATTACAAAATAATACAGAAGCACTTTTTGCCATATCTTCCAAAAATAAAAATAATATACGCTTACTGTGAAAAATTTGGAAAATGTCCAAAAGTTAAGAACATATTAAAAATCTCCTGTCAGGACACAACTAGAAAAGTCTTAAAGTTTTGTTTAGAGATTTTTTTTAAAAAACCCCATTATTCTATTACCTAGGATTAACTACCATCAAGGCATTAATGGTAATTACCACTAGGTAACCATATTTCACAGCATAAATACACCAAAAATGTTTCACCAAAATACAATTATTGGATAATTCCAGTGTGTATGTGTGTATTTCTTCAGGATAAATCCCTAGAATTAAAATTGCTCAATTATAAGTGTATACATATTTATAAGCAAAGAAAATGTACCCAACATTTTAGTCATCAGGGAAATGCAAACTAAAACCATAGTGAGACACTTTCAACTACAAAAATGTGTCAAAAAATTTTAAACTTACAATGCCAGTTGTTGGCAAGGACTTGGAGCGACTGGAAGTCTGTAGATCACTCCCAGAGGTGTGAGCTATAATAACCACTTTGGAAAACCAGCAACATCTACTAAAGACTGTGTGCTTTTGGTATCATATTTTAAAAAGTTTCTCATCCCATGGTTATAAAAAACAGTCACCTACATTTTTTCTTGCTTTTTGATGGTTTCACGTCTTACATTTAATCCTTGATCTGTATTGACTCTAAGTATAAGGTAAGAATCTCCATCTTTTTCATTTTTTTTGCAAATGGTTAGACCGCTGCTCCAACTGTACTTATTGAACAATCCTTTCTTTTATTTCAAGTATTATTTTATTTATTTTGAGATAGAGAGAGAGCAGGAGAGGGGCAGAAAGAGAGAGGGAGAGAGAGAATCCCAAGCAGGCTCTCTGCTGTCAGCACAGAGCGGGACGTAGGGCTGGAACTCACGAACTGCGAGATCACGGCCTGAGCCAAAATCAAGAGTCGGACCCTTAACTAACTAAGCCACCCAGGCGCCCCCTATTTGAATCCATTCTAAACGTTTTTTTCCACTTACTTTGTTGTCCATTTTGATCTCTCATTTTTTCCGATCATCTTGTGCTCTGACATGGAATCTGCATCGTGTGCCTTATGGTCTGCCGGGGAAATTCTCCTCGTTTTTCTTTCTCTATGTTGTTCTCATGTTTCATATTTTTTCTTTTCTTGTAGAACTCTAGCACCATTTTTTGGAGGTCAAATGTGGTTTGGGATTTAATTTGAGCTTGGGTTAAACTTTGAGATAAATGAGGAAAACATTGAGTCTTCCGATCCAGGGCAATGTGTGTCTCTCATTGAGTCAGGTCTTCCAATTTACCTTGAGACTGACTTGACTGTAGATTTCTTGAGGATAGAGCCTAGGTTTTAGTCATCCCAGACCTCCAGCAGGGCAGAGGGCCTAACCACAGCAGGTGCATCAGTGTTGGTGAATCGGATGAAGGAAGTGTACTCTGAGCTCTCAGATTACCCGCTCTTAAAAATAATCCACACGCTCTGTCTCCAATAGAGCGCCTCTGCTTTACACATTTTCAGATTTTAGGGGATGTGAAGGTGAAAGCAAGGATAAAACTTTTCCTTGATGTTAAGTATATAAAATAATTGCTACCTGGAGCAAAAATCAAATAACTAGGGTCCTGAGTAAAATTGAAGAATTAAACTTTTTTGACAAATTAATTTTTTTAAGAAAGATCTATATTATCCAACATGGGCTTGAACTCATAACCTCAAGACCAAGAATCATATCTCCACTGACTGAGCCACCCAGGTACTACAAGGATTAATTTTTATAAGCACATGAGTACTTGGTTTTGTCCTTCAAGGAGCAGTTACGCTGATGGCTAATACTTTTTGTTTCACCCATGAGTGCAATGCTAGTTCAAGAGAGACCATCGCAGGAGATGAGATCAGTTATTGGGTGGAAATGTTTGCTTAGGAATGTTGATGATATTTCAGGGAAATCTCCACTGACCCAGCTTTGAACCAAATCCATGTGTGATGCAAATAGGTGTGGCCTAGTGAAGAGATGCTAATCTGAATCATTTAACCTCTTCTGTAATGAATATTTCACTGTGTGATTTTATGTTTTTTCCAAGCCACATTTCAACTTGTATGACTAAGTAAAGACAGCCAGCTTATTATACAGGATACAAACTTAGGTATGTAAAAACATAAACTTGCCTATAATTGGATTAATTTCTGTCTAAAGCTTTTATTCTGTCTTGGTCTGAAAACTTAATCTTAGTTAACGTGGGCTGAACTGTCAATGCAGAATGTTCTCAGTTGATTTGGGGGCTTCCCACTTCTTCCCAGGGGTGTATCCAGGCTCCATGGAAAGATAAATTAAAGTATATCAAGAGGTGGCCATGGGACAGGAGGTGGCCATGGGACAGGAGGTGGCCACAGGACAGGAGATAGCTCTACCCTGGACTTCGCATCTATGTGCTCTCCTTCCTACTTACAAGACTCCTCAGAGCCCTTGACCCTCATTCTTAGCTCTTTAGATCATTCCTGATGCTTTGTGTCTTAGTCCATTCAGACTACACTAACGAACTTATAAATAACAGAAACCCATTTCTCACAGTTCAAGTCCAAGATTAAGTCACCAGCAGACTCAATGTCTGAGGAAAGCCTGCTTCCTGCTTCCTGGTTTCAGACAGTCTTCTTGCAGTGTCCTCACATGGTGGCTGGGCGAGGGACTTCTCTACGGTCTCTTTTATTAGGGCCCTGATCTCATTCACGAGGGCTCAGCCCTTATGATCCAACCACCTCCCAAAGACACCCACCTCCTCCTACCGTCACAGCGGGGATTCGGATTTCACCTATGAATTTGGCCAAACATTCAGCCCATAGCAGCATGAAAAATATCCTGCTCTTGTCCCCTGCCACTCTGGATCACCTCAGGCCTCTCCTCCCCCATGGCCCACCCAATCCTCTATCCTATCATCCCCTTGATGGTGCTTGGAGAGGTTTTTGAAACGTGCTCCTTCCCAGAGCTACAAATAGGAGCAAGACACAAGTCCCCTTTACTGTGATTCCCCAAGTCAATGCTGTGTCCTGTGAGGTCCTAACATTCCTCTGCACGTGTCCAGGGAACTCACGCAGTGGGGGCAGGGAGCAGGTGCCACACGCCGTTCCTCGCTCTCCACAGACTCTCTTCCCAACCGAAGGATCTTTAGTCGAGAGAGGTTGGGGAGGAGGGCCCCGAGGCAGCCGAGAAGCAGGCCAGGGGGACTGATGAGGAGGCTGAGGTGTTCAAACAGGACAGAAAGAGGAGCAGAAGAAACTCGAGGAGCTAAAAGCGAAGGCTGCAGGCAAGGGCCCGGGGTCACAGGTGGAATTAAGAAATCTGGCAAAAGTAAGCTGTCTCTTGTGACTGAGGCAATGGTGATCCCTAATTCCATTCCTGTTTAAACATCTGGATCTTCTGGCACGGCATCTGTTGCCACCTACAGCTAGAATGCCGTGTTGTCTTAGATCTTGGACATTCGAGAATGAACTTTGTAAAAAAAAATTAATCATAAAAATACAGAGGTTGGGAGGGTGTGTGTGTGCGTGCGCGCGCGCACACGCACCTTTATGAACGATGGTGTAGGAATAAAAAGCATTGCGCAGGATGCAGGGCTCGAACCCCGCATGTTAATAGATAAAACATATCTATTAACTGTTTGAAATACTAGCCACCACCTTTATTCCAACAGTTTGAATCAGACAAAGGCTGAGGTCCTGTATCAACTGCTGGGCATTTGCTACACTTTCATGTCGCCGCACAGTGTTCCTAGGGTATAGGCTGCAAACCGGTTCACACAACACCTCTTCCCGCATGCAAATACCTGCACAGCACTAACTGTACTGCACACTATTTTCCTTGCTTTGTCTTTAATTTGTGCCAGCCTCAAAAAATCCCTGAGAAGTTGATACCACTATGATCCCCATTCTCCAAATGGAGAAACTGAGGCAAAGAGACACTAAGTAACTTCCCAAAGTCACAGAGCTGGTAACTGGTGAAATCAGTGCTATTGATCATGATACTATGCTATCAGGGATCAAGAACAATGGTGATGGGCGCCTGGGTGGCTCCAGTGGTTAAGTGTCTGACTGCAGCTCAGGTCATGATCTCATGGTTTGTGAGTTCAAGCCCCGTCAAGCCCTGAATTTAGCTATGTGCTGGAGCCTGCTTGGGATTCTCTTTCTGGCCCTCCCCCCGAAACACTCACACTCTCTCTCGAAATAAATAAACTAAAAAAACCCCACACACAACTGTATTGGCTGAAAATGGGGAAAATCCATTTTCCTAAATATTTAGTGATTTATACTCATAAATACTTTACTTAATTTTAGTGACAAAAACTCAAAATTTGTAATGCATATTCATTTCCTTAAAAAAGAACCATTTTGAGGGCGCCTGCGTGGCTCAGTTGGTTAAGCGTCTGACTTCGGCTCAGGTCATGACCTCACAGTTCATAGTTTCAAGCCTCGCATCAGGCTCTGTGCTGACAGCTCAGAGCCTGGAGCTGGTCTTCAGATTCTGTGTCTCCCTCTCTCTCTGACCCTCCCCTGCTCATGCTGTTTCTCTCTCTCTCAAAAATAAATAAAACATTTAAAAACATTTTTAAAAAGAATAGTTTTCAAAGCATGATCAAGAATAAAAATACATGACATTTCTTATTAGGAAATCCTTGGTGATCTGCTGATAGGACTATGGAAAAATTCATATCACCTGTTTTATAGTAACAGCTCTATTAAAAAGATGTATCAATTCTTGCAAGATCTCTCTCTTTTTACACTTCTCTTTCAGCTTGTACATCTAGAATTTCTCCAGCTCACTAGGAAGTAGCCTTCATTTCGTGAGATGTCTGATGAGTTCTCAGCATGAGGTAGCTTCCAGCTGGGTTATCAGCCAACTATTGTTCTGTAACAAATGATCCCCAACTTTAGTAGCTTAAAACAACAAAACGTATTGATCATCTCACAG